>CM057344.1:218160240-218442917 GCA_030015575.1 Agapanthus africanus
CCGGCCCATTTAACCATCACAAATGCACAACCAAAACCCATACCCATCCTTACCTTAATTAATGCAAGGGATGGAGCATGGCAATATGCAAAGAACCCCTCCACAAGATGTTATTTGCAAACTGCAAATAATACCCTCTAACGAAAAGTCCGGCCGTGAAGGAATAAAAGAAAACCGGCCGGAACGGAAAGCAAACTGGCAACTCCAGAAAACTGGTCCCGTAATAAATTACAGGAAAACGCCCATACTGTGCATACATACCCGCATCTGTATTCCGACCGGATACAAATGCAATGAGACAAAACTACATTATCAATTACTAAGATCCGGCTTAAGCCAAAGCCGGCTAGTAAAAACCGTCCGATCACGATCCGTGCAATACCGCACGTATCTGATCGAACCCTGCCATATCTCCATACGGCCTCTACAGCGTTTCGCCCGAAAGCTGAGTAACAGAATGTGTGGTGGACTCTAAAGACTCGTCAATACTATGGCTGTGGATTTAACCACTAGCACGTCAGAGGTATAAGCCAATACGTAACGGGCCACCAGCTATTGACCAAAAGGGACGTCGATGAGCGAACTCATCCTGACACCCTACTGAGCCTGTCAGTGACAATATCCGTACAGTCCGGTCCGTTCGTCTATGAGCATCGCATGTCGGGCCTAGGGGTGGGTAAAAGTCAGACCCCCAAAAGCGGTACAAGTCGTGTCGGAGTGTAGCCCAGAACACCCTGAGATACTACTGGAATACCTACCAGTAAATCTCCTGCCTTGGCCAAGGACTTCGTGTAATGGCTCTCCTAGACACAGCGCGACCTCACCCCCAATACCGGGAGAGACGAACCCCCGAAGATCCGCTCACTGCCTCCATGTGGCTCGGGACTGTACCTAACTAAAACCTGTTTGCACGACTCCTTTGAGCCGTGGTAGGGTAGTAATCAAAGTACAGTGGGAATTCACACGAGACAAATGATGATCCCCAGGTCGATGAACTAACCTGTACACATGTCACCTGGTAACTGCTATCTGACGTCAGGTATAAGACCAACTAGCATGTTCCCGGCGAGTCCTGTCCGGTGTACTCATAACCCAATGAGCACCTGTATACATCTTAGGTGAACCAACAGACACCAGTGGCTTGTGAGACCGGCCACTGCCCCTCGTCGGGGTCTCGACTGTATACACTAGTCTACTCTGGAGAATCGATACCCAGTCTCGAAACTCCCACGACTAGGGACCTTTTAAGGATGTGCTTATAGACTCCAGCTCTCACTTATATGATCGCCCTCATACTGCTGGCAGTCAAGCAAGAATCCTAGGGGCTCTATCAACGTGCAATAGCAACCTGTCAGGTCACCTAAAGCAGTACACGATGAAAAAGGTAAACCAGATAGCATACTATCATCTCGAGTAAGACTGTCGTACCGGGATAGGTCCTCCCTCAATCATTGCAATCACGTGCCTGTGATCCAATAATTGACTCTGAGGGCACTATCTCCAACATAAAGAAGGAGGAGGGTGAGTGTAGGAGGAGATAAGGAGGTGACCATAAACAATGATCCTTATCATAACAAAAATATCAAGAACAAATATCTTAAGGAAAACAAGAATCATTAAAGTCAAAGCATGAGTCATAATCCTTGTCACTACTTTCTAGAAACTTCTAGAACCTTCTAGAAGCATGACTCTCCCTCATCCAAGAAAAGATAAATCCGTCTTTAACCGAATGATAAAAGACGGCTGATAGAAAACTGGAAACTGGCAACTTCCAAAAGTGATCCTGAAACGACTTTCAGGATAACCCCGTAACTGTATAAATATACCCGCATTTGTATTACGACCGAATACAAATGCAACTGAGACAAAGATATTATATCTACTCAATACAATACTCGTATCCGGCTTAAACCAAAACCGAACAGTATCATCTGCCCGAAAAATAACACGTGCGTAAACGCACGTGCATTTTGCGAACCCTGCCATAAAACCATACGGCCTCTAAAACGTTTCCCCCGAACTTGGGAAACTGTCTGTGGGGGACTCTAATGACTCGTCAGTACCCTAGCAGTGGGTTTAACCACAAACCGTCAGCGGCACTAGCAATGCGTAACGACTGCCCATAGCCTGACCTGGAGGCCGATGAGCGAACTCATCCGGAAACCCTACTGAGCCTAACAGTGACAATGTATATACAGTCCGGTCCGTTCGTCTATGAGTATCGCATATCTTCCTATGGGGCTAGTAACGTCAGACCCCCAATAGCAGTATAAGTCGTGTCGGAGTGTAGCCCAATAACACCCTGAGATACTACTGGAGTACCTACCAGTAAATCTCCTGCCATGGCCATGGACTTTGTGTAATGGCTCTCCTAGACACAGCACGACCTCGCCCCCAATATCGGGAGAGACGAATCCCCTGCCGATCCGCTCACGTGCCTCCATATGGCTCGGGACTGTACCCAAAAGCTACCTGTTTGCACGACTCATTTGAGCCGTGGTAGGGTAGAAATCAAAGCACAATTGGGAACTGCTATCTGACGATATGTATAATACCTCAGGTCGATGAACTAACCTGTACACATGTCACTAGGGAACTGCTATCTGACGATATGTATAATACCAACTACCAGATTCCCGGCGAGTCCTGTCCGGTGTACTCATAACCCAATGAGCACCTGTATACATCTTAGGTGATCCAACTGACACCAGTGGCTTGTGAGACCGGCCACCGCCCCTCGTCGGGGTCTCGACTGTATACACTAGTCTACTCCGGAGTATCGATGCCCTGTCTCGAAACTCCCACGACTAGGGACCACAATTAAGGATATGCATATAAACTACCCAACTCTTACGTATATGATCGCCGTCATACAGTTGGTAGTAAAGCAAGATCCTAAGGGCTCTATCAAAGTGTAACATGTAATCAGTCACCTGAACATGTACACGACTGATAAAGGCAAACCAGATAGCATACTATCATCACGAGTAAGACTGTCCTACCGGTATAGGTCCTCCGCAATCATTGCAATCACGTACCTGCGATCCAATAAATGACTATGAGGGCACTATCTCCAGCAATCTCCCACTTGCACTCAAGGCTAATTATTGCGATGTCGACTACTCGCAGCCCGTGTGAAACCGAACATCCAACTCCTCTACTAATCAGTTTCACAAAGCCCGTTTGTAAAACTATTGTGTTCGAGAAATAGCCTCAGTGAGTGGATCCGCCTAGATGTTTCTTTCTATATCTCTCTTAATCTCAAGTTCGCGGAGAAAGCCATCTCTCGAATTGAGTAATACCTGTCATAGAATATGTCTGGATATCTGATGGGACCTAGTTCAAAAATGAACTCCAAATCCAAACTTCTTAGACTGTATCGATCACTGAACCTAATCAGTATCCGGCACCATGCCACCCACAGTATCCTCTTGGACCACCTGTCCATAATACTGTCCCTCTTCGTCAGAGGGAAAAACTATAACTCTGACAATCACTCTGTCAATCCTGTCACCTTTGAAGCCTGGAATGATAATCATCTCCCGAAGGAGGCTGCCGTCATCAAATCCGTAGAACATCCACTTATGTTCTAAAACTGCTTCCTTATGTCTCTCCAGGATTGGATTAATACAAACTTATCGCATCTAGTGCAAAAACAATATGTGGTGTGGTATTTGACACCTCACGATTGACTCAATTGCCTAAGCAAGTGATCTGCCAATCATGCACAACCCTCTCCGCTTTAGTCTATACGACACCTTTAGAGAGGGTGACTCCATCACCTGCAGGTACACCACCATGCTAGGAGTCAACTATTCTAAAAACCATTAGAATATCTGTCCAAATACCCACATTGGGAAACTACCCAAATCTAGATCTAAAACCATAGATCCAGAAACCAGAATGTCAAATATTATATCCATATCCTGTTTGGAGAAACAACTGTGTGACGACCACAGTACAACCGATCGTAGTATAGGAATTTTACTTCCTACTCTGTGTATGTCATCCAGATACCATGACATCACACCCTACTACCTTCTTAACAGATCCATCCCCTATTCTGATGAAGTCAAACCCATGACTGTCACATCAAAATTAGATGATCTATCTCCGCTATAACTGCTCTAGTCTATAAATAGACATAAGCTACTTGCCCACTATGCTTCCGCTGCTCCCACTGACTACGACAACCCTCTGGCAGAATAATATACACGTGCACTTCTAAACCTAGTTTAGAACGACGCTATACTTATCCTCCTGCCTGGTCTCATAGTCTGGAACAACAGTAGTGTCAAGTCTGGGTAGATAAGAACGTCCCTGTCACCGTCCTTGAGGCTACCGAAGTACCTCTCGGGTGTCTGAGGTTACCCACCATATTTGCGGAGTGGCTATTGGAATGTCAATCTTGATTGAATCTTTAGGTCCTATTAAATTTTCCGTAATCGTTTGCGGTTCTGGAATCACTTCCAGTTCTACCATACTCCCACTACTGTTTTATGAAAAAATCCATTTTACTAAAACTGTGGAGAGTCAAGAACAATATCACTATTGATCTTCCAAATGGTAGAATATCAACCCTCGTCATAGCCAGGGTCAATCCACAAACAGCCATTACAGAAACGTGCCCTGAGTTATCCAGAGTCTGGTTTTAAGCATAAGCTGGACAACTCACCGTACCTTAACATCTTTTAAGGTACGATCCATTCTATATCCAATACAGAAACTTGGGCACTTATTTAATTGGAACCAGATTCAAATCATGCAGCTGTCTCCAGTGCATATCAACTTAATGGAAAGAGGCTAATCAGCATTACTCAACTTAGGAATCCATCCAATTATGAGTAACCTGAACGAGAAACAAGTTTCTCAAAACCATTACTATCATCTGAATACCAATCACAAGAATCTACATCTTCGATCTCTTTGAAGAATCCCGATACTTGTGACACCTGGTTCTCTATTTTATTCTTATACCCACAACTTCTCAAAACTAATGTTAGTTGTATGTATGGCCTAGAGGCCAGTATTGTACAGATGATGTATATTATATTGGATGCTTGGACATATATAGAGATGACTTTCTTGCTCGATATGATAGTATGCTATCTGGTTACTCTTTATCTTAACATGTACACTAGTCTCTTTAAACTGTCTTATGGTTACATGTTGGTAAAGCCCTTAGGATGTGTACTTGACTACCTGGACTATGATGAAGATCATACTAGTGGGGATATGGTAGTCCATAAGTACATCCTTCAAGGTCCCTAGTCGTGGGTGTATCGAGACGGGGCATCGATATACCAGAGTAGACTAGCGTATACGCTTCTCGACCCATGAGATGGGCGATGGATGATCCCATATCCATTGGTGTTTGACATCAGAGATGGTGTACGGGTGCTCAGTGTAGACTGGGTACACTGGACGGACTCGCCGAGAACTCCCAGATGGTATTATACCTTACGTCAGATGGCCGTTCTCAGGTGACACTTGTGCAGGTTAGTCTGTAGACCCGAGATCGTCATAGAGTCTTGTGTGATTCCCACTGTGCTTTGATCTCCACCTTACCACGTCCACGAGGGCATGAAAAATGGTGGTCTTTGGGTACAGTCCCGAGTCACATGGAGGCAATGAGCGATAGGAGGGGTTTCGTCTCTCCCGGTATTGGGGGTTGATGTTGCGCTGTGCTCGATTGGCCATAACAGGGAAGTCCCTGGCCAGGGCTGATCAGAGATTTGCTGGTAAGTGTTACCAGTAGTTTCTCGACCCGTTATGAGCCTCATATCGGCATGACTTATCGATTATTGGGGTCTGACGTTTACCACCCCTAGACTTGATATGCGACGTATCAGACGAACAGACCGGACTTTACGGTAAGTGTTACTGGTTGGATTCACAGGAGTATGAGCGGGCTAGCTCGTCGATCTTCTGATCGCTCAATACCCGGATGGCCGTTACGTTTAGCAGACCGCTTGCGGCTTGTGGGTGCTTGGTATGATCATCATCTGCTACCGGCGTATTGACGAGTCTTTAGAGTCCTACACAGAGGTTTCCTGGCTCAAGCGAAACGAAGTAGGAGCGCATATGAGATATGTGCGGGACCGAGAATAATGCGCGTATGTGATACCGCATTTCATTCTCGCGATTATTGTTTCGATTGGTTATATTCGATATGACCTAGTTATCGAATCATTGATTCGATAAGCCGATACATTGAATACTAGTCGGTCATGTGCGACATGTCCGGATCATTGAATCAAGTGTTGATTTAATGATTTAATGTATAATTATATATTTGATATATTACTTTACATTAACTAGTATTGGTTCACTTTAAACGGATTTTTCTCACTTGATGCACATTGTATATGTGATATGCTTTTGTGCGCATTGTTGTATCATGTTTGATGATACTTGATCATTTGGTTAAGTATATAGAATTAAACCATGGTTAATTTGATAATTAGGGTTTTGCATATTCATTTATTTATTTATTTGTTCATTATTTATTTGGAAAAGAATGAGATAAGAATGGTGGAGAAGTTTGTCTTTAGTTGAAGCTTCATGAAGCTTTGACTTCTTAACCATTCTTATCTTCATGCTTAACCCTAACCCATCCACTTACCATGGTTTATTCTCTACACTTAACCCTAGTTGTATTATGATAAGTATGCATTTTTCTTTTCATTTTAAAATAACTTATTATAAACTAGCTTCTTCTTCTTCTTCATCTTCAAGATAGAAACCTTGATGCCATTAATGGCAACTTGAATTCTAGTGAGAGAAATCCAATTCTAAAGTGAACCCACCTCCTATTTCTTTACCCTCTATCTCTTGCCAAGTTGTTTTGGGTGTTTTCTTCACAAGTTTCACAAGTTTGTGAAGTCGGAGCTTGAACTTGCGATGCCTCGAGGTAGATCGTCTTTGACACAAAGCCGACGACCTAGCTTGCCCGTTTCTCCGATGAAGCCAACGTTCGAGTTTGGGAATCGAGATGGACAGCGAGAGGATGCCTTCGTGGAGCCAAGGAAGAGGGTAACCGGATCTACAAAGGTTGTAGCATCTAACCTTTAGTTAATATGTTAACTAGTTTAGTTTTTCGCCTAGAATTCTAGTCTAAGATCCGTGTTAGGGTTTCTCGGCACCATAATTTTTGTAATATGGCATGTTCGATACCTTGTGAGACCTCTATAGGGTGCCTAGGAACCTTTCAGTGGTATCAGAGCCTAGCTAGAGCCTTAGGCGAAGTCCCGACGATGTTTGAAATCCGAACGGATCGAAACCCTAATACCAAACTTGCTCTCTGGACTTTTTCTAAAAAGTGGGATTTTTCAAGATTAAAAATGCCTAAAAAATTCAGCAGGAATATCTAAGAATTATGGTGAAACACGAGATCAAGAATCGTTTAAAAAGCCGCGGAAACGCGGCAGAAGCATGGCTTCTGCCGCGGTTCCGCCGCCTACTGTTCACAATGCACAATTTGTGTTGCACAGTAATTCATCATTTCTGTAGCTGAGTTTTATGGGTATTTTTAATAATTATTCAAGAGTTGAATTTTCTGGGGTGTTTTAGAGCTTCGATGTTTCGATCGGATTATCAAATTTCGTCTTTGTGTTTTTCCGAATAATTTTTTAGAATATGTTAAAAAGTTCGACTGGATATAAATACCCAAGTTTTTCCCCTGTCGGGAAATTTCCAAGTGTTGGATTTTTCCGTAGTTTAACGACGTTCTAAGTAGTGCAAGTAACGCGATGGACCCTTTAAAAGACAACAAACCTTAACTCGATTATGTGACCGTCTTGAACTGCCCTTTGAACCTTCGGGTTTGGGGCAGTACGGCGTGCCACATGTGAGGCGTTGGCTTGACCCTTCTACGGCTGGACCGTTGGTACTGAGGAACGAACTGAATGTTGTTAGACTTATTTCATGTGTTGAGCTGTATCGGAAAACTTGGGTATTCGACTGTTCGATCGGAAAGTTTAAAATTTTCTGTTTATCTGGAATGTGATACAATAATTGGAATTCACAAACAGTTATGAGATAACTGAATGAATGTTATAAATTTAGCAGTTTAGTCCCATATGATATTGAAAAGAGTTTTCGATAATGAGACTAAAATGCGGGATTTATATCTGTTTGGCATGCGATGTCTAAGTATTTCATTTGATTAGGCATGCGATGTCTAAAGTAGTTGCGGATTCCAATTGTTGTAGTTTTACACTTTCTTTTCTGTGACCGTAAGTGTAGTATGTTCATATCGCCGGTTTCGTTGCTATACGTCAACGACAATTGGGGTATGCATACATACTTACGTTGATGACATGTGATGTTATGTGTTGCTGGATATGTTATATTGGATCGTCGTGTTCGAATATCCGGGGGGTTTTATGTGAGATGGGTGTTTTACATTTTCATTCATGTAAAAACTTGTATGTAATATTCTTTTATTTGGGGCACTTCCAGATAGCGGAAGTTGTCACCCTTTGTATATTATTTACTTTTCCACATTAGGATAGACCCAAGGAGGGGAGCACAAGTAATCGGGTTCTGGGGTCCAGTGGGAGACCAACTCGAGGAGTCGAGTCCGGGTCTCCTAACCCTAGAATTGGCAGGGTTGCTTGCCGCTCTCGTAGGGGTCTAGGGGTGTGGGATTGGCTATTCATCACTACCGTGGAATTCGTGTTTTATACTGGCTCGTATTGAAAACACGGACGTCCTAGTGTATCCAATATTTCATATGTTTATTCTGCTGCGATATCTGTGATGTGATTCTGTGATGGATATAGTATATAGTATATATGATATATTATATAGACGTTACTTATGTTTTACACCCGCGCTAGCCCTGCCCTGCTCTGTCGTTAGTTACCTAACCTAACGGTGCACGAGGGGACATCGAGGCGAATGCGGATGGCATAAGTGTATGTCATATCTATCTGTGATGTTTAGGTATTTAAATGATGGGACTTCATTAATGTGATTAATGAAAGATAAGAAACCTAAGATGTTGTAGAATCAAATTTTAAAACAAAACAGGTAGCTACAGTTCTTGCTTTGCACAGTGATATATATGATATATCCCGCACCTGATTCGATGAGGAAAGGACCGAGATCCCTTCACCGGGAGTGACTCCTTTAGCAATAACTGGCAGATGCTACACACTCGGTTTGCTTTTGACTGCTTTTGGGTTTTTGCTTTGCACAGCGATATATATGATATATCCCGCACCTCATTCGACGAGGAAAGGGCCGACGATCCCTTCACCGGGAGTGACCCCTTTAGCAAAACTAGAAAAGCCTCAAAATCACTCCATTTCAAAACTTCATTCGATTCTACAACGATATCAAGTTCATTACGCTCATGGTTTTTTATGAAAGAACCCGCGTAGCCCTCCGTCATTTCAGATAGATATTATTTAGTATTCGTGCTATGTTTGTTGACTTAGTCAAGGCATAGTGTATGGTAGCTAAATTATGTTTATCTGTAACAACAAGAGATGTGATTGGATTAGAGCATTCGCACGGCCTTGTTGACTCAGTCAAGGGTCGTACGGGTGGGTTTAATTCAATCGGGAAATGTACGGGTTGAACTTGACTTGCGATCTATGGTTTGTTGACTTAGTCAAGGTCATAGATCGCTAGGGGCAAAAGCATTATCGGGAATTTCAAGTGTTGAAATTTGCAATGAGATTGCATACCTTCTATGAGATAGTTGGATCCCGATACCCACTGGGAGTAAGAGTTACTCCTGGGAGAGTTTTACACATTACAATTAGCCGATCAAGTAGGTGTGTAGAAATGTGTTAACGAGGTTACGCCTCTGGGAAAACGAGGTTTACATTAATTAGGTTCGTGCGAAAGCACGGGGGACCTCCCTCAAAGTACCGACACTGGCCTGGCTGAAAGATTGACGAACCTGTAGTGTGTAATTAATCCCGGCTAGTCTTTCCTTTTAGGGTTTGAAGGAAGATTTGATAAAAAGCAGTGGGAGCCATCCTGATTAGATAAGATAATAACCAATCTGATCTTGCACGAGCTGACGCTAAAGTGTTTTCTTCTCTCTCTCTCTAGGTAGTGACCATTTCATGCCCTAATGAAGATAATAATATGGATGTATTGACCGAACCCGCATGTTATACTGTGCAGGGGAACGTTGGACCCGTTCTATCTTATAAATGTTATAAGACTGAACAGGAAACAGGAGAATATCTGGATTCTCACACCGCCCAAACGGAGAACATGCATGTTGATGCATCATCTTCGGGTGTGTTTGTCATTGAGAACTGTTTCTCAGTTCACCCTACGTCCTGGGTATTAGATACCGGGTCAGGATCCCATATATGTAAGATGTTACATGGGCTGCGAAAAGGTAGAGAACTGAGAAAAGGTGATCATTCCGTTCATGTAAGGAATGGGGCAAATGTTGCAGCCAAAGCAGTTGGCATATATCACCTGGTATTACCAAATGGTGATACACTAGTCCTGAATGAGTGCTATTATATACCGAACATGATGTGCAACATTATATCAGTTTCTTTATTAAGTAAAGAAGGATATAATTTTGTAGTAAAGGATAATGTTATGAACATATTCCTGGATCAAAAGTTGATTGCATCAGGCTCGCTATATAATGGCATATTCATTCTCAATCAAAATACAGTCTTCAATATACAAAACACACACAAAAGGAAAAGCTCAGAAATGAACGAATCCTTTTTGTGGCACTGTAGACTTGGCCATATCAATGAGACACGACTAGCTAAGTTGCATAAGAATGGATATTTGAATTCATTCGAATTATCATCTTATGACACTTGCCATTCATGTCTCAAAGGAAAAATGACCAAAACTACGTTTACGGGACACGGAGAAAGAGTTACTGAACTATTAGGACTGGTGCATAGTGATGTATGCGGTCCAATGTCTACACACGCCAGAAATGGTTCTTCCTACTTCATTACATTCACTGACGATCTCTCTAGATACGGGCATGTGTTCCTGTTGAAACACAAGTCTGAAGCTTTTGAGAAATTCAAAGAATATAAGTACGAGGTAGAGAACCAAACGGGCAAAAGTATTAAGGTTCTTCGATCTGATCGAGGAGGTGAATACTTAAGCAGTGAATTCCTGGATTATCTAAAAGAGAATGGGATTCTCTCTCAGCTTACTCCTCCTTATACACCACAGCACAACGGTGTATCGGAACGAAGGAATCGCACCCTATTAGATATGGTGCGTTCAATGATGAGTAATGCTGAGTTACCTATTTCCTTTTGGGGGTATGCGCTTGAGACAGCCATATACCTATTGAATCTGGTTCCGTCTAAATCTGTACCTACCACACCATATGAGATATGGAGTGGGAAGAGACCATATTTTAAACGAATTAAGATATGGGGTTGTCCGGCCTATGTCAAAAAACAAAATCCGGACAAACTCGAGGCACGATCAGTCCTTTGCAAGTTTGTGGGATATCCTAAGAATTCTCAAGGATATTTTTTCTACCAACCTGAGGAACAAAGAGTGTTTGTTGCTCAACATGCCACCTTTTTGGAAAGGGAATTTCTTGCAAAAGAAATTAATGGCAAAGAGGTAGAGCTGGAAGAGGTTCCCGCACCACAAACTGCAACTAACGATTTGGTAGAACCAGAGGATTCAGTAGTACCCGACGAACCCCAGCCTCTCTGCTGATCTAGTAGGGTTCCTCGCCAACCTGAGAGATACTATGGTTTTCTCATTGATGGTGGCAGTGAGGATTGCATCATGGAGGATGATGACCCAACTAGCTTCGAGCAGGCCATCATGAGTGGGGACTCAGTGAAATGGCTGGATGCTATGCGGTCTGAGATGGAATCCATGTACACCAACAAAGTATGGACTTTGGACGTTGCTCCTGAAGGGGTAAAACCCATTGGGAGCAAGTGGATCTTCAAGAAGAAACTTGGTGTAGATGGGAAAGTGGATACTTTCAAAGCTAGACTTGTAGCAAAGGGTTTTCGTCAAAGACCAGGTGTGGACTATGACGAAACCTTTTCTCCAGTGGCTATGCTTAAATCCATCCGGATCATGCTTGCCATCGCTGCATATCATGATTACGAAATCTGGCAAATGGATGTTAAGACCGCCTTTCTAAACGGTGATTTAGAAGAGTGCGTGTACATGACTCAGCCAGAGGGCTTCGTAGATAGTGGGAGCAGCGGAAAGGTGTGCAAGCTGCTTAAATCCATTTATGGATTAAAGCAAGCATCGCGGAGTTGGAACATCTGCTTTGACGTCGTTATCAAAGAGTTTGATTCCGTCAAAAATCCAGATGAACCTTGTATCTACAAGAAGGTGGCAGAGAGTAAGGTTGTCTTCCTCGTATTGTACGTGGACGACATACTCTTGATAGGAAATGATATTCCTATGCTGCAATCGGTCAAGCTCATCTTATCACAAAGATTCTCAATGAAAGATCTTGGTGATGCCTCCTGCATATTGGGAATTAGGATCTATAGAGATAGATCCAAACGGATTTTGGGATTGTCCCAATCCAGGTACATTGACACCAAACTAAAGAGGTTTAGTATGGAAGAGTCCAAACGTGGGAACTTGCCCACGATCTCTGGAGTCACTCTCTCCAAAGAGATGTCTCCCAAGACTGATTTGGAGAGAGCTCGCATGCAAGGGATACCCTATGCTTCAGTAGTAGGCTCTATCATGTATGCGATGCTATGTACCAGACCCGATGTAGCATACTCACTAAGTATAGTGAGCAGGTATCAAGCTGATCCTGGAGAGAATCACTGGACAGCTGTGAAGAGCATTCTCAAGTACTTGCGAAGGACTAGAGATATGTTCTTGGTGTATGGTAACGGAGAGCTCCAAGTGGAGTCCTTTACCGATTCGAGCTTCCAGAGGGATAAGGACGACTCTAAGTCGCAGTCGGGCTTTGTCTTTACCCTTTACGGAGGGGCGGTTAGCTGGAAGAGTTCCAAGCAGGAAACCGTGGCAGACTCGACGATGGAGGCTGAATACATCGCTGCCAACGATGCTGCCAAAGAGGCTGTCTGGATCAAGAAGTTCATTACTGAACTTGGAGTGGTTCCATCCATTGAGCATCCAATACCTTTGTATTGCGATAACAATGGAGCGGTGGCTTTGGCCAAGGAACCCAGGTCCCATCAGCGATCCAGGCATATTCTGAGGCGGTATCACCTGATCCGGGAGATAGTTGATCGCCGGGAGATCGAGGTCAAGAGGGTTGACACGAAGAACAACACGGCGGATCCACTCACGAAGGCCATTCCCCAGACACAGTTTGAGAGACTCTTCGGGATGCTCGGTATGCGATACTATAGCAGCTGGCCCTAGTGCAAGTGGGAGATTGTTAGTTGTATGTATGACCTAGAGGCCAGTATTGTACAGATGATGTATATTATATTGGATGCTTGGACATATATAGAGATGACTTTCTTGCTCGATATGATAGTATGCTATCTGGTTACTCTTTATCTTAACATGTACACTAGTCTCTTTAAACTGTCTTATGGTTACATGTTGGTAAAGCCCTTAGGATGTGTACTTGACTACCTGGACTATGATGCAGATCATAATAGTGGGGACATGGTAGTCCATAAGTACATCCTTCAAGGTCCCTAGTCGTGGGTGTATCGAGACGGGGCATCGATACACCAGAGTAGACTAGCGTATACGCTTCTCGACCCATGAGATGGGCGATGGATGATCCCATATCCATTGGTGTTTGACATCAGAGATGGTGTACGGGTGCTCAGTGTAGACTGGGTATACTGGACGGACTCGCCGAGAACTCCCAGATGGTATTATACCTCACGTCAGATGGCAGTTCTCAGGTGACACTTGTGCAGGTTAGTCTGTAGACCCGAGATCGTCATAGAGTCTTGTGTGATTCCCACTGTGCTTTGATCTCCACCTTACCAAGTCCACGAGGGCGTTCAAAACGGTGGTCTTTGGGTACAGTCCCGAGTCACATGGAGGCAATGAGCGATAGGAGGGGTTTCGTCTCTCCCGGTATTGGGGGTTGATGTTGCGCTGTGCTCGATTGGCCATAACAGGGAAGTCCCTGGCCAGGGCTGATCAGAGATTTGCTGATAAGTGTTACCAATAGTTTCTCGACCCGTTATGAGCCTCATATCGGCACGACTTATCGGTTATTGGGGTCTGACGTTTACCACCCCTAGACTTGATATGCGACGTATCAGACGAACAGACCAGACTGTACGGTAAGTGTTACTGGTTGGATTCACAGGAGTATGAGCGGGCTAGCTCGTCGATCTTCTGATCGCTCAATACCCGGATGGCCGTTACGTTTAGCAGACCGCTTGCGGCTTGTGGGTGCTTGATATGATCATCATCTGCTACCGGTGTATTGACGTGTCTTTAGAGTCCTACACAGAGGTTTCCTGGCTCAAGCGAAACGAAGTAGAAGCGCATATGAGATATGTGCGGGACCGAGAATAATGCGCGTATGTGATACCGCATTTCATTCTCGCGATTAATGTTTCGATTGGTTATATTCGATATGACCTAGTTATCGAATCATTGATTCGATAAGCCGATACATTGAATACTTGTCGGTCATGTGCGACATGACCGGATCATTGAATCAAGTGTTGATTTAATGATTTAATGTATAATTATATATTTGATATATTACTTTACATTAACTAGTATTGGTTCACTTCAAACGGATTTTTCTCACTTGATGCACATTGTATATGTGATATGCTTTTGTGCGCATTGTTGTATCATGTTTGATGATACTTGATCATTTGGTTAAGTATATAGAATTAAACCATGGTTAATTTGATAATTAGGGTTTTGCATATTCATTTATTTATTTATTTTTTCATTTATTTATTTGGAAAGGAATGAGATAAGAATGGTGGAGAAGTTTGTCTTTAGTTGAAGCTTCATGAAGCTTTGACTTCTTAACCATTCTTGTCTTCATGCTTAACCCTAACCCATCCACTTACCATGGTTTATTCTCTACACTTAACCCTAGTTGGATTATGATAAGTATGCATTTTTCTTTTCATTTTAAAATAACTTATCATAAACTAGCTTCTTCTTCTTCTTCATCTTCAAGATAGAAACCTTGATGCCATTAATGGCAACTTGAATTCTAGTGAGAGAAATCCAATTCTAAAGTGAACCCACCTCCTATTTCTTCACCCTCTACCTCTTGCCAAGTTGTTTTGGGTGTTTTCTTCACAAGTTTCACAAGTTTGTGAAGTCGGAGCTTGAACTTGCGATGCCTCGAGGTAGATCGTCTTTGACACAAAGCCGACGACCTAACTTGCCCGTTTCTCCGATGAAGCCAACGTTCGAGTTTGGGAATCGAGATGGACAGCGAGAGGATGCCTTCGTGGAGCCAAGGAAGAGGGTAACCGGATCTACAAAGGTTGTAGCATCTAACCTTTAGTTAATATGTTAACTAGTTTAGTTTTTCGCCTAGAATTCTAGTCTAAGATCCGTGTTAGGGTTTCTCGGCACCATAATTTTTGTAATATGGCATGTTCGATGCCTTGTGAGACCTCTATAGGGTGCCTAGGAACCTTTCAACTTAGACCTTGTATTTCTACGAAACACTTGTCTAAATACTAGAGAAGTTATAAGTAAACAGAACATAGTACGAGGACCTACCCCTATGTCCTGATGGACACCGGACAACATACAATACTCTGTATGAGTCCGCTGAGTTAAACAACTCAAAATCTGTGCGTCGTAGGTTGAAAACTGTACCCTAGCGATTTCCTCAAATATCACCAATTACAACGAATTCCGATATAATGAGGATAATCACCTAATTCCCAATAACTTACTCCCACTCATCATCTGTAAAACCATACAGATATGAGAATGAAACCTGGTATATACATACCCTTGGAGTAAGTATCTAATCGGGAAAACAGTTTTCCTTTAACAATGCACTGAAACATGAAAATGTTTAGTAGGGGTATCCTGGTATTCATAGCAATGCCTCTTCCATAATCCAATTCATGACTTCAACCGTATATTTTATTGCCATCTCTCCAAATCCATTTATTTGTCTTTAGTCGTTACCTTCTGTACACCATGATTAGGCTAAATGGTTTTCTTCCTTCCCTACCGTTCGGCACCAGCCTATGGTTTGGAAGAAGACTATCCAGTAAGCATAATAGGTATACCCTCCTAAACCAAGGAGTACTCGCATCTTGAGAGAAGGTGATGATAAAAGACAACTGAATAATACCTTATTCTATTAACGGTAAAATAGGTGTGGCGATGAAGTACGCGGTTTTGGTCGTGAATGATATCGGTCGCAATTTACTTTGCCCTCTTTCTAATCCCTTTATGTTGTCTTTACATATTACCTTCTGCACACCCTACTTAGGCTAATTGGTTTTCTTCATTCCCTACCTTTCGGCATCTGCCTATGGTTTGGAATAAGACTATCCAATAAGCGTAATAGGTGTACTCTCCTAAACCAATGAGCCCTCGCAACCTGAGAGAAGGTGATAATAAAAGACAACTGAATAAACCAATTCTATTTCTCCTGAACCTGGATCCATCCTCGAAGAAGTCCCTTCGAGTTCGTATATAACCATACGATGGATCTATCCAATGGAAGTGGATATCCGTAGTAATACGGGTGTTCTGAGAAATTCAAAGGGTAAAAGAAGGAGTGGCAATGACTTATGCAACATAGACAATCCAAAAGCCAGTATTTTAAGAAGGTTCGGTCAACCTGGTCACTGAGTCATAGTCTAGGGTCGGTCAAAGGTCGCTGCCAAAGAGAGAGAGAAAAGAAACACTCTGCGTGCACTCTAACCTAGATCAGAATAGTTATCACTTTATCTAATCCGGAAAACTCCCACTGTATCTGTCAAATTCTCCTCCAAACCTAAAGAAGAATCAATCGGGATCACCTGATGAGTAAACCAACTCATCAGTGGGAATCGGGATCCAACTCTCATCGCATGATAACGTGACGGAATCCACTCGCGTTATCACACTCCAGAAGGTATGCGCATGCCTGGCAAGTTTCAGTTTCTTTAGAAACTCCCGATATAATTTTTACCCCATGTTCTTATGAGCTTGGCGAAAGTCAACAAATCATAAGTCACATGTCAAGTTCTGCCCGTCATTATCTTGTTAATTTGAACCCACCCGTACATACCCTTGACGAAAGCCAACAAGGTAATACGACTGTCCCAAACCAACACATCTATCTATGCAACAAATGAATACCCCAGCAACTACCAAACACTATGCCTTGACGAAAGCCAACAAACATAGCTTGAATATTACTGACCATCCATAAGAAACGACAGAGGGCTACGGCTGGTTTTTTGCGAAAAACCTTTAACGTAATGAACTTGATCTCGTTGAAGGAACCTGATAGCTTTTTAAAATATAGTGGCGAAAACCTTTTGCTAAAGAGGTCATTCCCGGTGAAGGGATCTCGGCTCTTTCCTCGTGGAATGAGGTGCAGGATATTCCACTGAATACCGCGATGCAGAGAAACTTGTAATCGACTATAGTGAAGTTATTACCCTGACGCAAACTTCTGCCCAAGGGGTCAGTCCCGGTGAAGGGATATCGGCGCTTGCCCCGTCGAATGAGGTGCAGGATATTCCACTGAATACCGCTATGCAAAACAAAAGGAAACGTCTTTGCAATAACACTTTTTAAATTGTTCCAACAACTGCCAAATAGGTTTGTTTTACTTTGCATTGATCAGAATCAACGCAGTCCCATCAATCAATCACACCAGAAAAGAACGAAAATAAAATGTACGTATATGCCATCCGCATTCGTCACTGGGTCCCGTCATCACCCGTTAGGTTACTTAACTAACGACAGAGCGGGGACTGGACTAGTGCGGGTGTAAAACATATACAACATCTAATAGTATATAAACCAATATACAATAATCGCTCCAGGCGCGATCATATGCAACATTACAGAAAAGTAATAAGCATCACAGAACAATAAAGATAATCTGGGATCCCCGGGTTTCACAGAGCCGCTGCTGAAACCCGATGTTCCCCTCTCGTGTGGATAGCCTGTGCAATGAAACCTAGACCCCTGCGGGTGCGGCAAGTTACCCGCCAAAACCTGAAGCGAGGCAGCCCCCTACAGCATAGTGAATGGACCACCCGGCACTTCACGGAATCCGGTAGCTTGAGCACCCCTCCTTGGGTCAACCTGTACCCCCTACGAGTGCGGCGAATAGTCTACCAATTCTAGAGTGGGGCCCCTCTGCCTCTCAAAGCCATGAGATGCGGACCCGTTGCCCCTCCAGAACCCGGCTATCCGTGCACTCCGTCGTGGGGCAAAACCTAGTACAGTAATGAAAAATAGTACAACAGGTACATCGACCGCAACCTGGTCGTGCCCCAAAAGAATATTATACAACAGGCAGTGACGGCAGTCCACAAGTTGGACGCTCGCCCCGCAATATCAAATGTACAAATAAATTCAAACTGCACTATCATTGCACACTGCTATCCACCATGACAAATCCGCAACATTACAGCACAACACAGAACATCAACGCGAATGTCACGTTCGCAAACCCGTCTAAAAGAACTATAGCAATCAGACGCGGTTTACCGATCAAATGACATTCCCGGTCGGAGATATAATGTAAGTACTGAAAACTAACATGTTTAAATTTCGATCGACTAAATATCACAAAATGGGCCCCACGAACAACTGGTGAACAGTAACAAAATCTGGGCCCAAAAGATATATACTAAAACCCCCAAATTCCAATAGAGAAGACACAGACAAAATTTGGTGCACTGATCCCATAGAATGGCCGCGGATGCGCGGCCAAACCATGGGTTTGGCCGCGACTCCGCGGCGCTTTGGTGGGATCACGTGCTCAAATTTTGTCGGTGTACTTCTGAAACCATGCACAACTTTCTGTGATATGTGGAATATTTTTAGAACACCATTTAAAATCGACAGAAACTGTGAAAATTGGATTTTGCAGTTTTTGATTTCCGGTTCGATCGAAGTTTTAAACGCGTTAGCACAAGTTAGTATAGCAAAATGGTTAGTCTCTGATACCAATGTAAGTCAACGGTAGCGTCCCGGCCGTCTACAGACGCCAAATGCGGAACACAAACTTTTTAACTGGCGCTATCGTATACTTTAACCCGGATCTGCCATTATTGCTAAACTAACAAACTGTAAAGAGTGTAGAAAGGTTATACCGAACGATCCGAGTCCT
Source organism: Agapanthus africanus (assembly GCA_030015575.1). Taxonomy (NCBI): domain Eukaryota; kingdom Viridiplantae; phylum Streptophyta; class Magnoliopsida; order Asparagales; family Amaryllidaceae; genus Agapanthus; species Agapanthus africanus. Next base: position 218,179,487 of record CM057344.1, read on the forward strand.
TCGTTCTTTAACCATCATCCCACGCTCCGTTGCGGCTACTCCGATCTCGTCGATCTCCGATCTGCTCGTCCAGGTGGCACCACATCAACGATTCTTTAAACGGGCTCCAGCCTCTGACTTCAGGCAACTCGGTCGTCAAGTTTGCTAAAAGAGACGACCAAGAATGATGTAGAGAATGAGTAGATGACTTTGTCTCACTTCGTCCAAGTCCGTGGACAATCGGTAAATGAAGTTGCCGATGGAAATGAAATGGAACAAGAAATGAACTATGAAATTTCCATGCATCCAAAACTTTAGTCTTTTCTTTTTAGCAAACATAATTTTCTCAAGTGAGTTAGTGGAGGAGGAGAGAGAGAGCCGGCCACTAATAAAGAAGGAGAAGGGTGAGTGTAGGAGGAGATAAGGAGGTGACCATAAACAATGATCCTTATCATAACAAAAATATCAAGAACTAATATCTTAAGGAAAACAAGAATCATTATAGTCAAAGCATGAGTCATAATCCTTGTCACTACTTTCTAGAAACTTCTAGAACCTTCTAGAAGCATGACTCACCCTCATCCAAGAAAAGATAAATCCGTCTTTAACCGAATGTTAAAAGACGGCTGATAGAAAACTGGAAACTGGCAACTTCCAAAAGTGATCCTGAAACGACTTTCAGGATAACCCCGTAACTGTATAAATATACCCGCATTTGTATTACGACCGAATAGAAATGCAACTGAGACAAAGATATTATATCTACTCAATACAATACTCGGATCCGGCTTAAACCAAAGCCGACCAGTATCATCTGCCCGAAAAATAACACGTGCGTAAACGCACGTGCATTTTCCGAACCCTGCCATAAAACCATACGGCCTCTACAACGTTTCGCCCGAACTTGGAAAACTGTCTGTGGGGGACTCTAATGACTCGTCAGTACCCTGGCAGTGGGTTTTACCACAAACCGTCAGCGGCACTAACAATGCGTAACGGCTGCCCATGGACTGACCTCAAGGGAGGCCGATGAGCGAACTCATCCGGAAACCCTACTGAGCCTAACAGTGACAATGTATATACAGTCCGGTCCGTTCGTCTATGAGTATCGCATATCTGCCTAGGGGGCTAGTAACGTCAGACCCCCAATAGCAGTATAAGTCGTGTCGGAGTGTAGCCCAATAACACCCTGAGATACTACTGGAGTACCTACCAGTAAATCTCCTGCCATGGCCATGGACTTTGTGTAATTGCTCTCCTAGACACAGCACGACCTCGCCCCCAATACCGGGAGAGTCGAATACCCTGCCGATCCGCTCACGTGCCTCCATATGGCTCGAGACTGTACCCAAAAGCTACCTGTTTGCACGACTCCTTTGAGCCGTGGTAGGGTAGAAATCAAAGCACAGTGTGAACTCACACGAGACAAATGACGAGCTCAGGTCGATGAACTAACCTGTACACATGTCACTAGGGAACTGCTATCTGACGATATGTATAATACCAACTAGCAGATTCCCGGCGAGTCCTGTCCGGTGTACTCATAACCCAATGAGCACCTGTATACATCTTAGGTGATCCAACTGACACCAGTGGCTTGTGAGACCGGCCACCGCCCCTCGTCGGGGTCTCGACTGTATACACTAGTCTACTCCGGAGTATCGATGCCCTGTCTCGAAACTCCCACGACTAGGGACCACAATTAAGGATATGCATATAAACTACCCAACTCTCACGTATATGATCGCCGTCATACAGTTGGTAGTAAAGCAAGATCCTAAGGGCTCTATCAAAGTGTAACATGTAATCAGTCACCTGAACATGTACACGACTGATAAAGGCAAACCAGATAGCATACTATCATCATGAGTAAGACTGTCCTACAGGTATAGGTCCTCCGCAATCATTGCAATCATGTACCTGCGATCCAATAATTGACTATGAGGGCACTATCTCCAACAGGTAAATGACGATCCCAGCTACCGCCGAAGTCTAAAACGCACGCTCTGAGCATGTCCTCGAGAGTCTGAATGGTCTGCTCTGACTGTCCGTCGGTCTGCGGATGAAATGCTGTGCTGAAGCTCAAACGAGTGCCCAAAGCCTCCTGAAGTCTCTGCCAAAGTCGGCTGGTGAACTGGGTGTCTCGATCTAACACGATACAAGTCGGTACGCCATGCAACCGCACGATCTCGTCGATGTAAAGATGGGCATACTGAGCGAAGCTGAAAGTGGTCTTCACTGGCAGGAAGTGAGCCGCTTTCGTCAATCGATCTACGATCACCCAGATGGAGTCATACCCTCGACTGGTCCTGGGTAGACCCACAACAAAATCCATAGAAATCTGCTCCTATTTCCACTCCGGAATGGGTAACGGCTGCAGCTCTCCTGTGGGCCTCTGGTGCTCGGCCTTGACTTGCTGACAAGTCAGGCATCTCGATACAAACTCCGCAATGTCCCTCTTCATCCCGTCCCACCAGTAGGTCTCTCTCATATCATGGTACATCTTGGTGGAACCGGGGTGGACACTATACATTGATCGGTGTGCCTCCTCAAGAATGTCGCGCCGCAATCCATCTGCATCTGGTACGCACAGTCTAGATCCATATCGTAAAATCCCCTGATCGTCAATCACGAACTCAGAAAATCTTCTCTGTCCCATCTGTGCCATGATCTCTGAGCAACGGTCGTCACTGCGCTGTGTATCATATATACGGTCAAGCAACTGTGGGCGTGCACGAATATGCGCGAGCTGTCCCCCTGTCTGAGTGAACTCGAACTCAACTCGGCTGTCGCATAACATCTGCCAATCTGCTGACGACTGCCTCTGCACTGCGCGCAAACACGATAGACTACCCCCGGGCCTCCTGCTCAAAGCATCTACCACCACATTCTCCTTGCCTGGGTGATATAAGATCTCGCAGTCGTAGTCTTTCACCAACTCCATCCAACGACGCTGTCTGAGGTTCAGGTCTCGCTGCTGAAATATGTACTTTAAGCTCTTGTGATTGGTGAATATCTGACACGACTCGCCGTATAGGTAATGTCGCCAAATCTTCAGTGCAAAGGCCACTGCAGCCATCTCCAAATTGTGAGTAGGGTAGTTCTGTTCGTGCTTCTTCAATTGCCGAGAAGCATAAGCGATCACCCGGCCATGCTGCATCAATACGCATCCTAACCCTACTCGCGAAGCATCACAGTAGACCACAAATCCGCCTGATCCCGAAGGCAAAGATAATACCGGCGCCGTAGTCAAACATGTCCGCAGCTGCTGAAAACTGCGCTCGCACTCCTCCGTCCAGACGAAAGGATCTCCCTTCCGGGTCAAACCGGTCAAAGGTGCAGCTATACGGGAGAAGTCCTGAACAAAACGTCTGTAGTAGCCCGCCAGGCCTAGAAAACTACGGATCTCAATAACCGATGTAGGTCGGGGCCACTGCTGAACAGCCTCAATCTTCTTCGGGTCCACACATATGCCGTCTCTCGTAACCACGTGACCCAAGAATCCGACGCTGTCCAGCCAGAAAGCACACTTGGAGAACTTTGGAAACAGCTGGTGCTCCCTCAGAGTCTGTAACGTAATCTGCAAGTGCTGCTCGTGCTCCTCTCTGCTCCGGGAGTACACCAAGATATCGTCGATAAATACGATGATGAACAAGTCAAGATACGGCTTGAATGTACGGTTCATCAAATCCATGAATGCTGCTGGGGCGTTGGTGAGTCCGAACGACATCACCAAAAACTCATAGTGGCCGTAGCGCGTGCGAAAAGCTGTCCTTGGTATATCCTCCTGTCGAACTCACAGCTGATGGTATCCTGATCGCAAGTCGATCCTCGAAAAATACCCCGCACCCTGAAGCTGGTCGAACAAATCATCAATGCGTGGCAACGGATATCTGTTCCGAACGGTAACTTTGTTCAGCTGGCGGTAGTCGATACATAAGCGCAAACTTCCATCTTTCTTCTTGACAAACAGGACCGGAGCACCCCACGGAGAAACACTAGGTCGAATAATCCCCTTATCTAACAAATCCTGCAACTGATCCTTCAGCTCTCGAAGCTCTGCCGGGGCCATCCGATAAGGCGGTATAGAAATAGGCCCCGAGCCGGGAATCAAATCAATGCAGAACTCAACATCGCGCTCAGGAGGTAGCCCAGGTAGCTCATCAGGGAAAACATCAGGAAACTCACAAACAACTGGCACCCGGTCCAACGGAACCTCTGCAGCTCGAGTATCATAAATATACGCTAAGAATCCCTGATATCCCTTCCGCAAGAGCTGACCAGTGCGAAGAGACGAAATCAAGCTGGGAAGGGTGACGCTGCGGTCTCCCCGAATAACAAGTACTGGCTCTCCCGGAAAGCTAAACCTGACTGCCTTCTCACGGCTGTCCACCGAAGCATAACAGGTGGCTAGCCAATCCATGCCCAGAAACACATCAAAGTCCAACATATCGAGGAGAATCAAATCAACCGATGAATCCCTCTCCCCGATACGAACGGAACACAAACGAAATACAAAACGAGCGACAAACGACTCGCCTACCGGAGTACTAACAACAAGCGGATGATCTAAGGATGACGACTCACGGCCCAACATCGGTGCAAAGTGTGCAGAGACGTACGAATGTGTGGAACCTGGGTCAAATAATACCCGTGCGTCGAAAGAGCAAACTGGCAAGGTACCTGTCACAACGGTATTGGATGCCTGCGCATCCTGCGGTGTCAAAGCAAAAACTCGGGCCTATCCTCCACCGATAGCGGGCTGACCTCGACCTCGGCCTCTGCCTCCTCATCCTCTCTGAACAGGACCGCCGCGTCCACGGCCTCTGGGTGCACCTAACTAGCGTGGAGCATCGCCGGTGGTAGGAAGTAGGGCTCTCTGCGGAGGGGGTGGTGATGGTGGTAGGGTCACATGCGGAACTGTCGCTGCTCCCTGTCGTCTCGCCGGACAGTCTCTGATAAGATGGTGCGGACTCCCGTACCCAAAACACCCTGGCGACGGCTGCTGTCCCTGGGGATAAGAACCATATAACTGTCCCCGTCCAAATCCTCTGCCAGGCCTATCTCTCGGAAGGAATCTGGCGCGCTGCCTCTGAGACGGTACATCGGTGCGAATCCTCTTCGGCCCAGAAACGGCCGAAGTCTGTGATATGCGTGCCTCCATCTGTAATGCTGTATCCATAGCAGCTGAATAAGTGTCATAGTGCTGGGCGCCAATAGCAAGATATAGCTGGCCATCAAGTGCCTGTACAAACCTCTTCACCATCTTCTCTTCGGTATCCACCAAATACGGAGCATATCGGGATAACTATGTAAACTGGATGTCATACTCAGACACCGTCATCCCAGGTGTCTTGACTAAGGCCTCGAAGCTGCGAGCTCTGGCGTCAAGAACGCTCTCTAGAAGGAAACGAGCTAGAATGACCGCTGTAAACTCGGCCCAAGTCATAGGCGGTAGACCTGCAGCTCGACCTCTCAAAACTGACTCCACCATGTCTGCGCGAGACCCTCTAGTCGGAAACTCGCAAGCTCTACCCATCGATCATCCGAACATCTCAGCGAACGGCAGATCCTGGCTAAACTGTCAAGGAACGTCTGTGGGTCCTCCGCTGCCTCGGTGCCGGTGAATACTGGAGGTCTCAGCCTCATGAAATCCTGTAGTGAAACCGGAATAGCCACGGTGGTAGTAGTAGGAGCAGGTATCATGGTCGTCTGTGATGTAGTAGGTATGTCGTCCGGTCTCGGTGCACGACTGGCTGTAACTAGGGATCCTACCATCTGACGTAGCTCCTGCATACCCCCCATCATCTGTCGCAACTCCTCCATACCAGTCTCGAGCCTATCCATACGGCCTGGGGAAGGTGGATCGGTCTGTCCCTGAGGCGTAGGAATACCACCCTGCTCAGTCCTAGTCTCTGACGTGCCAGCTCGAATCTCGTCTCGGGCGGCAGCCCTCTGTGCCCTCGTAGGCTTCGGCGGCATAGTGGCTGTTACAGGAAAACGGATAGTAAGAACAGTGCAATAGAATCATAGGATACACGGAATTGAAGAAGGAATTTCAAGCAAGTATCCTAACGTCACTTAGGCGGAGTACCGTATCGCAAGTATGCCGCGGACATACACACGCTACGTTACCCTACTTAAGTCACTTACTCCATCTACTAAGGGTCATCCTACATTCAAAAAGATAAAACCTATCGCTCTGATACCAACTTTGTCACGACCCGCAGGGTACGGAACGTGACTGGCACTTAGGTTACGAAACGTCTCAAGACGTCCGTAAAATAAGTAAGCCAAAGCCCAGAAAACCAAAACCAAATAAGCAAAAGAGTGAAGAAAACACAATCAATTGAAAGCGAGTTTATCAAATAAGTCATGTAAAACCCTTTTTAAAAACAATACCAATTTTTCCGAAAATTTCGGCAGAGTCTCCTTTGTAAATACTGGCCCCCAAAATGGGTACAACAAGAATATATATGAATCCAACAAGTATGGCATCCCCAAGCGGGAGCTAGCTCTTCGCCACAAGGCGGTCACAAGTCCCACGCAATATAAAACAACAACATGCAAAATAATCATAAAGAGCATGAGAAAACAGCATGTCGACTCAAGTGAGCTCGACCCCAAAATACAGCATAAAAAGTCCACAAATCTCACAGTCTCATCTCTAGGTCAATATACAATAATGCTGGTAGATACAGTAGATGGAGTGCTCTAGATACAAAGAATATACAAGGTGGTGCAAAAATAATAATATAACCCACCTAAGAGCAAAACCTCGAGTCCAGGCAAAAGAAGCAAGTGCGCCCGCCGCTACTGTACTGACGGAGCGGACCTGAAAAAGGCTGTGGCACAACGGGGGTGAGTTGCCAACTCGTGAGTAATAAATAACATCTACACAGGCTATCGTATGCATGCACACAAGTATTCTAGCATCTCTAATATAGGTATGGCAGGATATAATAGCAGGTATGTATGCAATATGAATATACTAGCAGGTATGAATGCAATGCGAATCAACTCATGATCTGAATGTGTAATTATAAGAATTATGTTTTTCCTTTAGAAATCTCTTTTGAAATACCAGCATAATACCACTAGAATCAACAAGAACCTGTGTCCAGCAACGACACCACAAAACTATCACAAATCTCATATATCCATGTCATAGTATCTCTGGCCTCAGCCATCCGGCTGACCCAGCTCAATATCAAAATCTCATCATCTCGCGGCCACGGTCGGTATCCTCTGGATATCCGCCGTGCCAAACAGTCACCGGTAGGTAATCCGTCCCCTGCCAGGCTCATCGTCAACACTGTTAGTGTATATGCCCTAGAGGCCATTACTGTATCATACTAGTTTGTATATTACTTAATGGAAGCTTGGGATATTCACAGTTGTATATACAATCTTGCTCGAAATGGTAGTATGCTACTTGGTTTGTCTCTGCTTCAATATGTGCATGTTTTTCTTTTAGCATATTGCTGGTATACATATTAGTAGAGCCCTTAGGATCTTTGCTTGATTACCAGCGTTGTGATGGCGCTCGCGCTCGTGGGAGCTGGGTGATCTATAAGCACATCCTTATACAGGTCCCTAGTCGTTGGACTATCGAAACAGGGCATCGATACTCCGGAGTAGACTGGCGTATGCGCTTCTCATCCCAGTGAGGGAGACGGTCTGTCCCACAGCCGTTAGTACGTCGTACTTGAGATAGTATACGGGTGCTCGTTAGGTTACGAGTATACTGGACAGGACTCGTCGGGAACTGTTGGTTGGTATTATACCTATCGTCAGTTATCAGTTCCCAGGTGACATGAGTACAGCTTAGTCCGCTGACTTGACACTGTCACTTCGCCTCGAGTGTGTTCCCACTGCACTTTGATTACTACCCTACCACGGCTCAAAGGAGTCGTGCAAACAGGTAGTTTTTGGGTGCATTCCCGAAGCACTTGGAGGCAGTGACGGTTAGACAGGATTCGTCTCTCCCGGTATTGGGGGTTGACATCGCGCTGTGTCCAGGAGAGCCATTACACGAGTAGTCCCTGGCCAGGGCAAGCGAGATATGCTGGTAGGTTTCCAGTGTTATCTCAGGGTGTTCTGGGCTACACTCCGACACGACTTGTACCGCTATTAGGGGACTGACGTTCACCGCCCCCCTAGGCCCGCCATGCGATGTATTAGACGAACAGACCGGACTGTACGGAGACTGTCACATACAGGCTCAGTAGGAGTGCAGATGGGGTTCACCTCGTCAGTCTTCTTATCGACATCTACCTGGGGACCGTTACGTACAGCTAGTGTCGCTTGCGGTCTGTGGTTAAACCCACTGCCAGCGTAGTGTCGAGTCTTTAGAGTCCCACACAGAGAGCTATTCGCCTTTAGGCAAAATGAGTAGAGGTCGCATGGTTTTGCGACAGGGTTCGTTCACATTCGCGCACTTGTGCACGTTTGCTGTCCGGACAGTTTATACTAGCGGGCTTTGGTTTAAGCCGGATCCTAGTATATGATTCGAGATTGGTTTTTCTCAGTGTATTCGTGTTCCTCGGATCACGAATGCGGGTGCGTATGCACAGTTGCTTGAGATTGAGGGAGAGGACCTTGTTTAGGGTTAATGGCTATTGTCACTTTTTAACCCTATTGCTTTTGTGTGTATTATAGTTAATTGATAATTAGCTTAATAATTATGCATGGTTGTTGTTGTTGACAATTTGACTTCATTGACTTGTTGATCTAGGTTGACACTTTGACCATCATCATTTCTTTTGGAAGATGCTCTTTGATCTTTGCAAAATTGAAATGATAATGGTCATGTCATGATTTACCATGACAATTTTCAAGCTAATTATTCAATTAAAATTATTCACACATATTAGTGAGAATGGCTCACTAATAATTCATTCTCTCATATCTTTTCTCTCTCTTGCTCATCCTCTCCCTCAAGCTCTCTCCCTCTCATGTGTTGAGAAACAAAAAGCTTGAGAAAAACCCTCACTTGATCTTCTCTACTCTTTTCTAGGGTTCAAGTCTTAGCATTTCTTGCACTCTAGTTACTCCTAGCTTGGAGTTGAAGCTAAAGGTCGAGGCTTTCGGGTGGATCCTTCTTTGACGGGAGAAGACAAGCAAGGTGACCTCTTTCTACCATTCCAAGGAGCAAGGAGAGAAGGACTTTGAGCTCAAGGTATAACCTTTCCATCACTTAGCTACTTTGTAGTTAGCTTTAGCAACTTTATGTTTAGCAAAGATCCTTAAAGCATGGTCCATGTTGCCTATAGTTGATAAAAATCCAATTTTTATTATGTTTTCCGCCTCCCCGTAAGCACCGGGGTGGGCAACGTGGACTTACAGTGGTATCAGAGCCTAACTAAACATAAACTAGCTAAGTAGTTAAGTGTAACGAAGTTTCGAAACCGGAAAATCGAAAAACCAAACTAGCAAAACCCTAAGTTTCTGTTAATTTTTTTTCTGGTCAAAATAAAATTTGTTATATACCAAAAATTATCTCAGGGTTTTGTTAAGAACACCACCAAAAACGAGACAGAGAGTCGACCAAATGGCCGCGGATCCGCGTCAATAGGAAGCTATTGCGCCGTGCATCCGCGGCCGTCTTGTCTCCTCTCTGCCTCGATTTTGGTGCAGTGTGTTTCTGTGTTGGTTTTGTGATTTTTAGGATATGTTATATGTGCCCAAATTTTCCAGAACTAAAATTTACTTTTGGGGGCCTATAAATCCGTATTTTTCCGGAACTTCACTACACTTTAACTATATCGGTTATATCTGTGATGCTTGCATGTATTGAACGTCGGCTAATCGCTATAAGTCGATTAGTCGGGGTTATACATCTCTGTGATCTGTGATTGTTGTTGGTTTGTGGATATGAATGGATTGGATTGTCGCGGGTGAATAGCCGGGGTGGATGTGAGATGAGCGTTATTTTTCTTTCATTCATTTGTAACATGTAAATTGATGTAATAATATTATTTGTATGGCCGCACAACCGGGTCGGGGTTGTAGCCGTCATTGTATAATTCTTTTTACTGTTTTTGCTCCTAGGATAGACCCATGGAGGGGGTGCACAAACTACCGGGTATCTCGAAGTGCCGAGTGGCCTACTCACGGTGGTGAGGGAGGTTGCTTCGCTTCGGGTGCTTGGCGGGTAGTTTGCCGCACCCGTAAGGGTCTTGGGTGGGGTATTGACTATTCACCGCGACCGTATAATCCGCTTTACGTTGCAGGCTCGAACGCATTGCGGATTCATAGTATATCCAATGTATTCATCTGTGATCTGTAATGTCTATCATTGCTATATATTTATATATAATAACTATTTAGGCGTTGCTTATGTTTTACAGCCGCGCTAGCCCAGCCCCCGCTCTGTCGTTAGTTAAGTAACCTAACGGGTGATGACGGGGCCCCGTGGCGAATGCGAATGGCATAAGCGTACGTCATATTTTGGTTGTTTTCTGCAATGGTAGGATTAAATGATGGGACGCATTAAAAGAACTAATGCAAGAAAATCAACCAAGTAAAAGTCGATTGGAACACTTTGAAAACCACTCGGTTCTTTTCAAAACCAAACTTTTAAACGCGGAGCTTGAACCACTCCTTTTAAAAGCTATCTCGTTCCATCGATTAGATCAAGTTCACTACGTTCACGGTTTCGCCAAAACCATCCGTAGCCCTCCGTCGTTTCGTATGAATATTCAATAGTATTCAAGCTATGTTTGTTGACCTTCGTCAAGGCATAGTGATTGGTAGCTGTTGGGTGTTCATATGTAGCATAGATAGATGCGTTGGTTTGGGACAGTCGTACTACCTTGTTGACCTTCGTCAAGGGTATGTACGGATGGGTTCAAATTAACCTGGATAATGACGGGTAGAACTTGACATGTGACTTATGATTTGTTGACCTTCGTCAAGGTCATAAGAGCATGGGGCAAAAATCCACATCGGGAGTTTCAAAAGTACTGGAACTTTATAGCACTGCATACCATTTGGAGTGTGATGATTCTGGTAGGATTCCTTCGGTTTTATCATGCGATGATATTTGGATCCCGATCCTACTGTGAGTATATGCTACTCCTCGGGAAAACTCTCACTTAACGATCAATGCTATAAACTTAGTAGGTGTCTAGAAGGTGTTAGCGGGGCTACGCCCACAGGGAAAAAAGGTTACTTAATTAAGGAATTTCGCGAAAGCGTTGGAAAACCTCCCTCGAAGTACCGACACTGGCCTGGCTGAACGGTTAAGCAAGTATTGTACGGTGAGAAAGATCCCGACTAATTCTTCCTTTGTGGTTTGAGGAGGGATTCGAGAGACAGTGGGAGCCATCCAGTTTAGACAAATTAAAAACCACTCTAAACTTGCAAGAGCATCATGCTAAGTGTTTTCTTCTCTCTCTCTTAATTGCAGCGACCCAGTGACCGCACCTAGGTTACATCTAGATAATAAGATGACTGAATCTGACTGTTTTGACTGGCAAAGGTCTGTCCAGATGTCCATTGCCCAGGACAAGCTGGGACACCTCCTGACTGATCCAACATCTGCCGTCTCAGGTCCAGTTTCCCCTGTCATGGGTATTGATATCCATAGGACATCGGAAGAAGACTGTGCGAAAGCCAAGTGCCTCGTGTTAGCCTCAGTTGATGGTGTATACCAGAGGCAGCACGAGAAGATGGACTCAGTTTCTATCTTCCTCCATAACAAAGTTTTATATGGAGAGCAATCTCGTATCGCAAGATATGAGACCTCGAACGAATTGCTTCCAGCGAGGTTGGCTATCGGGTCATCTGTAGGGGGCAACGTCCTTACAGAGACCAGCTCTTTTGAGCTCTAGGACCTGAAGACCACGTTGAAGAACGGGTCAGATGCTGACTAAGTTCGACAGTCTCTACCTACTACCCTAAAGGAAACTAGGGAAGTAGAAAGAAAGGGAATGGCAGAAGTTTCAGGAACAGATGTAGGAAAAGAGGGATGTTCCTATTGTTACGGGAATGAACATGGGCAGATGGATTGCAGGGCTTGTAAAGCCAGTAGCCAGAATTCGAAGCATGTTGTGGCTTCGGCTTCGGGTGTGTTTGTGATAGAGAACTGTATGTCAGTTAACCCTACTTCCTGGGTATTGGATACCGGGTCAGGATCTCATATCTGTAATTCATTACAGGCTTTGAGAAACCGTAGGGTTATCAGGAAAGGTGATATGACTCTCAGGGTTGCTAACGGAATGAGCATGTATGCTGTATCCGTAGGGGAATATCATCTAGGACTGACAACTGGGCATATATTGATTCTACGTAACTGTTTTTATGTACCAGGTGCGACATGTAATATCATATCTGTATCCTTAATTTCTAAGGAAGGATATGATTTTACTTTTGTAAGCGATGTAGTTAACATCCACCTAAATCAAGTTCTGATTGGGTCAGGTACATTGCAAAACGGGATATACGTATTGAATCAAGCTCAGATCTTCAGTGTCCAGAACACACTTAAAAGAAAGTCTCCGGAAACAAATCAGGCTTTCTTATGGAATTGTAGACTGGGTCACATTAATGAGACACGGTTAACAAAGTTACATAAAGAGGGATACTTGAATCCGTTTGAGTATCAGTCTTATGCCACTTGTGAATCTTGTTTCATGGGAAAGATGACAAAGACTCCGCTCACTGGACACGGAGAAAGAGCGAGCGAGCTCTTGGGACTCATACACAGTGATGTGTGTGGTCCAAAGTCTACACATGCGCGAAGTGGTTATTCATACTTCATTACTTTCACTGATGATTTCTCTAGGTATGGGCATGTCTTCTTGATGAAGCATAAATCCGAGGCCTTTGAGAAATTTCAAGAATACAAGAATGAAGTTGAAAAACAAACAGGCAAAAGTATCAAGACACTGAGATTTGATCGAGGTGGTGAATACTTGAGTGCCGAGTTTCTAGGCTACCTAAAAGAGAATGGAATTCTCTCTCAGCTTACTCCTCCATACACACCACAACACAACGGTGTATCGGAAAGGCGGAATAGAACCCTATTGGATATGGTTCGTTCCATGATGAGTAAGGCTGAGTTGCCGCGATCCTTCTGGGGTTATGCGTTAGAAAAAGCTGCATATCTCTTGAACAAGGCTCCAACCAAGACTGTGCCTACCACCCAATATCAGATGTGGAGTGGGAAGAAACCCTGTCTCAAGTACCTTAAGAGATGGGGATGTCCAGCTTTTCTAAAAAAGCAGTATGCGGACAAGCTCGAGGCACGTTCAGTACTGTGTAAGTTTGTGGGATACCCGAAGAACTCCAGGGGGTATCTTTTCTATTCCGCAGAGGAACAAAAGGTTTTTGTTTCTCAGCATGCCCACTTCTTGGAAACTGAATTTTTAGAAAATCAGATAAGTGGGAGCGCAATAGAACTGGAAGAAATTCCAGAACCACAAGCTATTACTGAAAGCTTGGAAGAACCAGATGTTTCAAGAGAACCGGACATCCCAGCGCCATTCCGTAGGAGTAGTAGGCAGTCTCATCCGCCCGAGAGATACTACGGTTTTCTCATAGACGGGGATAGAGAGGATTGCACCATGGATTATGGTGAGCCTACTAGCTTCCAGCAAGCCATCCAGAGCGGCGACTCGGTAAAATGGCTAGATGCAATGCGGGCCGAGATGGAGTCCATGTACACCAACAAAGTTTGGACTTTGGACTTTGCTCCAGAAGGGGTAAAACCCGTAGGCTGCAAATGGATCTTCAGAAAGAAGATTGGTGTAGATGGGCAGGTTGAGACCTATATGTAAGTCCACGTTGCGACCCCCGGTGCTTACGGGGAGGCGGAAACGGTATAAAAAACAAATTTTTATCGCAAGAGGCAACATGGACTAAACAAGGTCGGGATCGTGTCTAAACTAAACTAGCAAATACGCTAAAAGGAGTTAGCTACTCGGATGAAGGTTATACCTAAACTTGAACTCCTTCTTCTTGAAATCTTGTAGAGGTTGATGGTTCTCTTTTCGTCGCCTTCTTCCGTCGAAGATGGATCCACCTCGAAGGTTCGACCTTTGGGCTCTTCCTCGATCTTTGAGTGAACTAGGGTTTCCGGCTTGCTAAACCTTGAACCTAGAATGAGTAGAGAGTGACTAGGGTTTGCTTTTCTTTTTAAAGAGAAGGATTCTCAACATGAGAAGGTTTCTCTTTGCTAGAGGAAGAAGAAGATGAAGTGAGGAAAGAGAAGCTAAATGAGATAATGAGCAACCTTTTTCTTTCTTGCAACCATAATACCAAAAGAAAAGAATTATCTAAATAATAATAATTGAAAATAAGAATAGTTGATGGTAATTTGGAATGACCACTATCATGCTTCTTTAAATGAAGTGTAAGCATGAATCAAGGGGGATCTTTCAAAGCTTGATGGTGGTCAACATTCAACCATGGTCAACAAGTCAACCATGGTCAACAAGTCAACAAAATCTACCATAACAAAATTCTCATTTAATTACTATTATTAATAGATAATATATAAATCCATTAGGGTTTGGAAAATGAAGACTGTCAACTGTGCATACGCACCCGTTCCGAAACCCTAATGAAATACCTCATCCTCCGCTTCAAGCAACTGTGCATACACACCTGCATTCTCGTTCCGAGGAACAAGAATACCAAGAGATAAAAGCAACCCTAAAACATATACCAGTATCTGGCTCAAACCAGAGCTTGCCAGTATAATCCGTCCGGACTCCAAACGTGCACAAGTGCGCGGATGAGAACGAACCCTGTCGCAAAACCATGCGACCTCTAATCTGTTTTGCCCAGAGGCGAATACCCTCTGTGTGGGACTCTAAAGACTCGACACTACGCTGGCAGTGGGTTTAACCACAGACTGCAAGCGGCACTAGCTGTGCGTAACGGTCCCCAGGTAGATGTCGATAAGAAGGCTGACGAGGTGAAACCCCATCTGAACTCCTACTGAGTCTGAATGTGACATTCTCCGTACAGTCCGGTCTGTTCGTCTGATACATCGCATGTCGGGCCTAGGGGGCGGTAAAACGTCAGTCCCCCAATAGCGGTACAAGTCGTGTCGGAGTGAAGCCCAAAACACCCTGAGATAACACTGGAAACCTACCAGTATATCTCGCTTGCCCTGGCCAGGGACTACTCGTGTAATGGCTCTCCTAGACACAGCGCGATGTCAACCCCCAATACCGGGAGAGACGAATCCTGTCTAACCGTCACTGCCTCCAAGTGCTTCGGGACTGCACCCAACCACCACCCGTTTGCACGACTCCTTTGAGCCGTGGTAGGGTAGTGATTAAAGTGCAGTGGGAACACACTCGAGGCGAAGTGCCAGTGTCAAGTCAGCGGACTAATGCTGTACTCATGTCACCTGGGAACTGATAACTGACGATAGGTATAGTACCAACCTGTCAGTTCCCGACGAGTCCTGTCCAGTGTACTCGTAACCTAACGAGCACCCGTATACTATCTCCAGTACGATGTACTGATGGCTGTGGGACAGACCATCTCCCACACTGGGATGAGAAGCGCATACGCTAGTCTACTCCGGAGTATCGATGCCCTGTCTCGATAGTCCTGCGACTAGGGACCTGTATAAGGATGTGCTTATAGATTACCCAGCCCCCACTAGTGTGACTGCCATCACAACGCTGGTAATCAAGCAAAGATCCTAAGGGCTCCAGTAATGCGTATAAGTGATATACTGAAATAAACACAAGTACACATTGAAGTAGAAACAAACCAAGTAGCATACTACTATATTGAGCAAGATTGTTTATACAAGGTGAATATCCCAAGCTTCCATCAAGTAATATACAAACTAGTATGATACAGTAATGGCCTCTAGGGCATATACACTAACAATCTCCCACTTGCACTAAGGCCATGAACTGGCGTACCGGAGACCTATCATCTCGATCAGCCGCTCGAACTGAGTCTGGGGTAAGGCCTTGGTGAATGGATCTGCAGTGTTTTCTTCTGAAGCAACCCTCCGAACCTCGATCTCCTTGCGATCCACGATCTCCCTGATCAGGTGATACCGCCTCAAGATGTGCTTGGATCTCTGATGGGACCTGGGTTCCTTCGCTAAAGCTATAGCCCCGTTGTTGTCGCAATACAGAGGTACTGGGTCAACAATGGACGGAACCACCTGTAGTTCTTTTAAGAACTTCCTTATCCAGACAGCTTCTTTTGCGGCATCAGATGCAGCGATGTATTCCGCTTCCATAGTCGAGTCTGCAACGGTTTCCTGTTTGGAACTCTTCCAACACACCGCCCCTCCATTGAGGGTAAAGACAAAACCCGACATGGACTTGGAATCATCCTTGTCACTCTGGAAGCTGGAGTCAGCAAAGGCCTCAATCTGGAGGTCTTTTCCGCCATACACCAAGAACATCTCCTTAGTCCTTCTCAGGTACTTGAGAATGTTCTTTACTGCTATCCAATGTTTCTCCCCAGGGTTTGACTGATACCGGCTTACTACACTCAGTGCATAAGCTACATCCGGTCTGGTACACAACATCGCATACATTATAGAGCCTACCGCAGAAGCGTAGGGTATAATAGACATGCGATCCCTCTCCAAATCAGTCTTGGGAGACATCTCTTTAGAGAGGGTGATCCCGTGACAAGCCGGTAGGTTACCGCGCTTAGAATCTTCCATACTGAATCTTTTCAGTACGGTGTCGATGTACTTGGACTGTGAAAGTCCTAATATCCTCTTGGATCTATCACGATGGATCCGGATCCCCAGGATGTAAGAGGCATCACCCAGGTCTTTCATGGAGAACCTGTGTGACAAGAAACCCTTGACAGATTGTAGCATAGGAATGTCATTTCCTATTAAGAGAATGTCATCCACGTATAAAACAAGGAATACTACAGTTCTCGTTACAAATCTACTATAGATGCATGGTTCATCTGGATTTTTGATAAAGTCAAATTCCTTGACCGTCTCATCAAAACAGATGTTCCAACTCCGCGATGCCTGCTTTAGTCCATAGATGGACTTAAGCAACTTGCACACCTTTCCGCTGCTCCCACTCTGAATGAAACCCTCTGGCTGATCCATATAGACACACTCCTCTAAATTTCCATTTAGAAAAGCGGTTTTTACGTCCATCTGCCAAATCTCATAATCGTGGAAGGAAGCAATGGCAAGAAGGATCCGAATGGATTTCAGCATAGCCACTGGAGAAAAGGTTTCGTCATAGTCCAAGCCAGGTCTTTGACGGAAACCCTTTGCTACAAGTCTAGCTTTATAGGTCTCAACCTGTCCATCTACACCAATCTTCCTTTTGAAGATCCACTTGCATCCTACGGGTTTTACCCCGTCTGGAGCAATGTCCAACGTCCATACTTTGTTGGTGTACATGGACTCCATTTCGGTCCGCATTGCATCCAGCCATTTTACCGAGTCTACGCTCTGAACGGCCTGCTGGAAGATAGTAGGCTCATCATAATCTATGATGCAATCCTCTCTATCCCCGTCTATGAGAAAACCGTAGTATCTCTCGGGCGGATGAGACTGCCTACTACTCCTGCGGAGCGGCGTAGGAATGTCCTGTTCATTTGAACCCTCTGGTTCCACTAAGCTTTCAGTAATAGTCTGAGGTTCTGGAATTTCATCCAGTTCTACTGCGCTCCCACTTATCTGATTTTCTAAAAACTCAGTTTCCAAGAAGTGGGCATGACGAGAAACAAGGACTTTTTGCTCCTCTGCGTAATAGAATAGATACCCCTTGGAGTTCTTTGGGTATCCCACAAACTTGCACTGTACTGAGCGTGCCTCGAGCTTGTCCGCATGCTGCTTTTTTACAAAGACCGGACATCCCCATGTCTTAAAGGCTTTAAGACAGGGTTTCTTCCCACTCCACATCTGATATGGTGTGGTAGGCACAGTCTTAGTAGGAACTTGGTTCAAGAGATGTGCAGCTGTTTCTAGTGCATATCCCCAGAAAGATCGCGGTAACTCAGCCTTACTCATCATGGAACGAACCATATCCAATAGGGTTCGATTCCTCCTTTCTGATACACCGTTATGTTGCGGATTGTATGGAGGAGTACGCTGAGAGAGAATACCATTCTCTTTTAAATAGTCCAGGAACTCGGCACTCAAGTATTCACCACCTCGATCCGATCTTAGGATCTTGATACTTTTGCCTGTTTGGTTTTCAACTTCATTCTTGTAATCCCGAAATTTCTCAAAGGCCTCGGATTTGTGCTTCATTAAGAAGACATGTCCATAACTAGAGAAATCGTCTGTGAAAGTAATGAAGTATGAATAACCGCTTCGCGCATGTGTAGACATTGGACCACACACATCACTGTGTATGAGTCCCAAGAGCTCGCTCGCTCTTTCTCCGTGTCCAGTGAACGGAGTCTTTGTCATCTTTCCCATGAGACAAGATTCACAAGTGGCATAAGACTGATACTCGAACGGATCCAAGTATCCTTCTTTATGTAACTTAGTCAACCGTGTCTCATTGATGTGACCCAGTCTACAATGCCATAAGAAAGCCTGATTGATATCTGGAGACTTTCTTTTGTGTGTATTCTGGACATTGAAAATCTGTGGTTGGTTTAATACGTATATACCATTGCTCAGTGTACCTGACCCAATCAGAACTTGATTAAGGTGAATGTTTACAACATTACTTACAAACGCAAATTCATAACCTTCTTTAGAAACAAAAGATACAGAAATGATATTACAAGTTGCGTTGGGTACAAAAAAGCAATTACGCAAAACCAAAACATGCCCATCTGTCATTCCCAGGTGATAGTCCCCCACGGCTTTAGCATCCATGCTAGCTCCGTTCGCAACTCTGAGGGTCATGTCACCTGCCTTCAAAAACCTACGGTTTCTCAACGCCTGCAAAGAATTACAGATATGAGATCCTGATCCGGTATCCAATACCCAGGAAGTAGAGTTTATAGAAAGACAGTTTTCAATAACATACACACCTGAAGCTGAAGCCGCAACCTGCTTCAGTTCCTGTGTCCTGGCTTTCCAAGCCCTGCAATCTTTCTTCCAGTGTCCACTTTTGTGACAATAGAAGCATTCCTCTTTACCAACAAGCTTCCCCGCAATCATTGTTGCCTTTTCCTTTCCCTTCGTACCCACTTTACTAACACCGCCTCTTGGTTTGGCGGGGGCTTTCTTCCTCTTTCCCTTGGCTTTCGCCTTGGACCTAGAGGAAGAAGATCCTCCTACAAACAAAGCGGGTGTTTCCCTACCTTTCTGTAGGGTGCCCTCTGCGCTCCTCAGCAGGTTGAGGAGTTCTGAAAGTTCAACTTACTTTTCTTGCAAGTTGAAGTTCAGTATGAACTGGGCGTAAGTGGATGGAAGGGACTGGAGAATTATATCCGTATAGAGTTCACTGTCCAACGTGGTCCCAAGTTCCGCGAGCTCCTCAGTGTAGCCAATCATCTTAAGCACGTGGTCCGCTACCGATGATCCGACGGCCAACTTTGTCGAAAATAACTTCTTCGACACTTCGTATCTTGCGATACGAGACTGCTCTCCATACAGTTCTTTTGTATGAAGAAATATGGATTCCAAATCCATATTCTCGTGCCTCCTCTGATGGTCGTTGTCCATCGAGGCAAGTACGAGGCACCTGGCCTTCGCGCTGTCAATCTCCCAAGTCGTACGAATTTCCTTATCCGCGACGCTGGAGGTGGGACCTGGGACGGGGGGAGCTTTGGTGGTAAGAAGATACCCCAGCTTGTCGTAAGCGATTGCCAATTTGACATTCCTGAGCCAATCTTTGTAGTTTGGCCCTGTCAGTATGTTTTTATCTAGAAGTAACTTAAGTCCAGTCATTTCGATTTGGTCGCTGCAGGGGGAGAGAAGAAACACTTAGCACGATGCTCTTGCAAGTTTAGAATGGTTTTTAATTTGTCTAAACAGGATGGCTCCCACTGTCTCTCGAATCCCTCCTCAAACCACAAAGGAAGAATTAGCCGGGATCAATCCCACCGTACAATACTTGCTTAACCGTTCAGCCAGGCCAGTGTCGGTACTTCGAGGGAGGTTTTCCAACGCTTTCGCGAAGTTCCTTAATTTAAGAACCTCTTTTCACTGGGGGCGTAGCCCCGCTAACACCTTTCTAGGCACCTACTAGGTTTATAGCATTGATCGTTTAGTGAGAAATTTCCCGAGGAGTAGCATATACTCACAGTAGGATCGGGATCCAAATATCATCGCGTGACGAAAATGAAGGAATCCTACCATAATCATCACACTCCAAATGGTATGCTAATCTAGCAAGTTTCAGTACTTATGAAACTCCCGATGTGGATTTTTGCCCCATGCTCTTATGACCTTGACTAAGGCCAACAAATCATAAGTCACATGTCAAGTTCTTCCCGTCGTTATCCAGGTTAATTTGAACCCACCCGTATATACCCTTGACTATGGCCAACAAGGCAATACGACTGTCCCAAACCAACGCATTCTATCTATGCAACATATGAATACCCACCAGCTACCAAACACTGTGCCTTGACTAAGGCCAACAAACACAGCTTGAATACTGTTGAATATTCATATGAAACGACGGAGGGCTACGGATGGTTTTGGCGAAACCGTGAACGTAGTGAACTTGATATAATCGATGGAACGAGATAGCTTTTAGAAGGAGTGGCTCAAGCTCCGCATTTAAAAGTTAGTTTTGAAAAGAACCGAGTGGTTTTCCGAAAGTGTTCCATCGACTTAAACTTGGTTTATTATCTTGCATTAGTTCTTTTAATGCGTGATATTCTTGCATTAGTTCTTTTAATGCGTCCCATCATTAAATCCTACCATTGCAGAAAACAACCAAAATATGACGTACGCTTATGCCATTCGCATTCGCCACGGGGTCCCATCATCACTCGTTAGGTTACTTAACTAACGACAGAGCGGGGGCTGGGCTAGCGCGGCTGTTAAACATAAGCAACGCCTAAATAGAAAGCAATGATAGACATTACAGATCACAGATGAATACATTGGATATATTAGCAATCCGCAATCCTTTCGAGCCTGCAACGAAAAGCGGATTACACGGTCGCGGTGAGTAGCCAAATACCCCACCCAAGACCCCTACGGGTGCGGCAAACTACCCGCCAAGTACCCGGTAGTTTGTGCACCCCTCCATGGGTCTATCCTAGGAGCAAAAACAGTAAAAAGAATTATACAATGACGGCTACAACCCCGACCCGGTTGTGCGGCCAAACAAATAATATTATTACATCAATTTACATTTACAAATGAATGAAAGAAAAACAAAAGCTCATCTCACATCCACCCCGGCTATTCACCCGCGACAGTCCAACAGATTCATATACACAATCCAATATCAAACACAGATCATGTATAACCCCGACTAATCGACTTATAGCGATTAGCCGACGTTCAATACATGCAAGCATCACAGATATAACCAACATAGCCAAAGTGCAGTGAAGTTCGGAAAAAATACGGAATTATAGGACCCCAAAAGTGAATTTCTGTTCTGGAAAATCTGGGCACATATAATATATCTTAAAAATCCCAAAACCAACACAGAAGAACACTGCACGAAAAACGATGCACAGAAGACGACAAAGCGCGGCGCTTCCGCGGCAGATGCCCACCTCGTGCGGCGGAAGAGCGGCGGTTTTAATGAATTAGGGCATCGTATTTCTTATGTGTTCAAACAAAACCCTGAGCCGAATTTACAAGTATAAAGTTTTTCATTTAGAGCAGAAAAAATTTCAACAGAAACTTAGGGTTTTGGTTTTTCCAGTTTTGCGATTTTTCGGTTTCGAACTTCCATACACTTCGCTACCAAGCTAGTTTAAGTTTAGTTAGGCTCTGATACCACTATAAGTCCACGTTGCGACCCCCGGTGCTTACGGGGAGGCGGAAACGGTATAAAAAACAAATTTTTATCGCAAGAGGCAACATGGACTAAACAAGGTCGGGATCGTGTCTAAACTAAACTAGCAAATACGCTAAAAGGAGTTAGCTACTCGGATGAAGGTTATACCTAAACTTGAACTCCTTCTTCTTGAAATCTTGTAGAGGTTGATGGTTCTCTTTTCGTCACCTTCTTCCGTCGAAGATGGATCCACCTCGAAGGTTCGACCTTTGGGCTCTTCCTCGATCTTTGAGTGAACTAGGGTTTCCGGCTTGCTAAACCTTGAACCTAGAATGAGTAGAGAGTGACTAGGGTTTGCTTTTCTTTTTAAAGAGAAGGATTCTCAACACATGAGAAGGTTTCTCTTTGCTAGAGGAAGAAGAAGATGAAGTGAGGAGAGAGAAGTTAAATGAGATAATGAGCAACCTTTTTCTTTCTTGCAACCATAATGCCAAAAGAAAAGAATTATCTAAATAATAATAATTGAAAATAAGAATAGTTGATGGTAATTTGGAATGACCACTATCATGCTTCTTTAAATGAAGTGTAAGCATGAATCAAGGAGGATCTTTCAAAGCATGATGGTGGTCAACATTCAACCATGGTCAACAAGTCAACCATGGTCAACAAGTCAACAAAATCTACCATAACAAAATTCTCATTTAATTACTATTATTAATAGATAATATATAAATCCATTAGGGTTTGGAAAATGAAGACTGTCAACTGTGCATACGCACCCGTTTCGAAACCCTAATGAAATACCTCATCCTCCGCTTCAAGCAACTGTGCATACACACCTGCATTCTCGTTCCGAGGAACAAGAATACCAAGAGATAAAAGCAACCCTAAAACATATACCAGTATCTGGCTCAAACCAGAGCTTGCCAGTATAATCCGTCCGGACTCCAAACGTGCACAAGTGCGCGGATGAGAACGAACCCTGTCGCAAAACCATGCGACCTCTACTCTGTTTTTCCCAGAGGCGAATACCCTCTGTGTGGGACTCTAAAGACTCGACACTACGCTGGCAGTGGGTTTAACCACAGACCGCAAGCGGCACTAGCTGTGCGTAACGGTCCCCAGGTAGATGTCGATAAGAAGGCTGACGAGGTGAAACCCCATCTGAACTCCTACTGAGTCTGAATGTGACATTCTCCGTACAGTCCGGTCTGTTCGTCTGATACATCGCATGTCGGGCCTAGGGGGCGGTAAAACGTCAGTCCCCCAATAGCGGTACAAGTCGTGTCGGAGTGAAGCCCAAAACACCCTGAGATAACACTGGAAACCTACCAGTATATCTCGCTTGCCCTGGCCAGGGACTACTCGTGTAATGGCTCTCCTAGACACAGCGCGATGTCAACCCCCAATACCGGGAGAGACGAATCCTGTCTAACCGTCACTGCCTCCAAGTGCTTCGGGACTGCACCCAACCACCACCCGTTTGCACGACTCCTTTGAGCCGTGGTAGGGTAGTGATCAAAGTGCAGTGGGAACACACTCGAGGCGAAGTGCCAGTGTCAAGTCAGCGGACTAATGCTGTACTCATGTCACCTGGGAACTGATAACTGACGATAGGTATAGTACCAACCTGTCAGTTCCCGACGAGTCCTGTCCAGTGTACTCGTAACCTAACGAGCACCCGTATACTATCTCCAGTACGACGTACTGATGGTTGTGGGACAGACCATCTCCCACACTGGGATGATAAGCGCATACGCTAGTCTACTCCGGAGTATCGATGCCCTGTCTCGATAGTCCTGCGACTAGGGACCTGTATAAGGATGTGCTTATAGATTACCCAGCCCCCACTAGTGTGACTGCCATCACAACGCTGGTAATCAAGCAAAGATCCTAAGGGCTCCACTAATGCGTATAAGTGATATACTGAAATAAACACAAGTACACATTGAAGTAGAAACAAACCAAGTAGCATACTACTATATTGAGCAATATTGTTTATACAAGGTGAATATCCCAAGCTTCCATCAAGTAATATACAAACTAGTATGATACAGTAATGGCCTCTAGGGCATATACACTAACACTATAAAGCTAGACTTGTTGCAAAGGGTATTCGTCAAAGACCTGGCTTGGACTATGACGAGACTTTTTCTCCAGTGGCTATGCTGAAATCCATTCGGATCCTTCTTGCCATTGCTGCCTTCCACGATTATGAAATCTGGCAGATGGACGTAAAGACGGCTTTCCTAAATGGAAATTTGGAAGAGTGCGTCTATATGGATCAGCCGGAGGGATTCAATCAGAGTGGGAGCAGCGGTAGAGTGTGCAAGTTGCTAAAGTCCATCTATGGACTTAAGCAGGCATCGCGGAGTTGGAACATCTGCTTTGATGATACTGTCAAAGAATTCGACTTTATCAAAAATCCAGATGAACCATACATTTACAGTAAGATTGTAGGGAGAACTGTAGTTTTCCTCGTCTTGTACGTGGATGACATTCTCCTAATAGGAAATGATATTCCTATGCTACAGTCAGTCAAAGGATTCTTGTCGCAGAGGTTCTCCATGAAAGACCTGGGCGATGCCAACTACATTCTGGGGATCCAGATCTATCGTGATAGATCTAAGAGGATGTTGGGACTTTCACAGTCAAGGTACATCGACACCATACTGAAAAGATTCAGTATGGAAGATTCCAAGCGCGGTAATCTACCGGCTTGTCACGGGATCACCCTCTCCAAAGAGATGTCTCCCAAGACTGATTTGGAGAGGGATCGCATGCCAATTATACCCTACGCTTCTGCGGTAGGCTCTATAATGTATGCGATGTTGTGTACCAGACCAGATGTAGCATACGCATTGAGCGTTGTAAGCAGGTATCAGTCAAACCCAGGGAAGAAACACTGGATAGCGGTAAAGAACATTCTCAAGTACCTGAGAAGGACTAAGGAGATGTTCTTGGTGTATGGCGGAAAAGACCTCCAGCTCGAGGCCTTTGCTGACTCCAGCTTCCAGAGTGACAAGGATGACTCCAAGTCCATGTCGGGTTATGTCTTTACCCTCAATGGAGGGGCGGTTTGCTGGAAGAGTTCCAAGCAGGAGACCGTTGCTGACTCAACTATGGAAGCGGAGTACATAGCTGCTTGCGATGCCGCAAAGGAAGCTGTCTGGATGAAGAAGTTCCTCACAGAGTTTCAGGTGGTTCCTACCATTGTTGATCCAATACCGCTGTATTGCGACAACAACGGAGCTATAGCTTTAGCGAAGGAACCCAGATCCCATCAGAAGTCCAGGCACATTTTGAGGCGGTACCACCTGATCAGGGAGATCATAGATCACCAGGAGATCGAGGTGAAGAGAGTTAATACGGAGAATAACACTGCAGATCCACTCACGAAGGCCCTACCCCAGACTCAGTTCGAGAGGCTGATCGAGATGATAGGTCTTCGATACGCCAGTATATGGCCTTAGTGCAAGTGGGAGATTGTTAGTGTATATGCCCTAGAGGCCATTACTGTATCATACTAGTTTGTATATTACTTAATGGAAGCTTGGGATATTCACAGTTGTATATACAATCTTGCTCGAAATGGTAGTATGCTACTTGGTTTGTCTCTGCTTTAATATGTGCATGTGTTTCTTTTAGCATATTGCTGGTATACATATTAGTAGAGCCCTTAGGATCTTTGCTTGATTACCAGCGTTGTGATGGCGCTCGCGCTCGTGGGA
Organism: Agapanthus africanus; assembly: GCA_030015575.1. Lineage (NCBI taxonomy): Eukaryota > Viridiplantae > Streptophyta > Magnoliopsida > Asparagales > Amaryllidaceae > Agapanthus > Agapanthus africanus. The sequence continues at coordinate 218,205,042 of CM057344.1, forward strand.
GCTGGGTGATCTATAAGCACATCCTTATACAGGTCCCTAGTCGTTGGACTATCGAGACAGGGCATCGATACTCCGGAGTAGACTGGCGTATGCGCTTCTCATCCCAGTGAGGGAGACGGTCTGTCCCACAGCCGTCAGTACGTCGTACTTGAGATAGTATACGGGTGCTCGTTAGGTTACGAGTACACTGGACAGGACTCGTCGGGAACTGTTGGTTGGTATTATACCTATCGTCAGTTATCAGTTCCCAGGTGACATGAGTACAGCTTAGTCCGCTGACTTGACACTGTCACTTCGCCTCGAGTGTGTTCCCACTGCACTTTGATTACTACCCTACCACGGCTCAAAGGAGTCGTGCAAACAGGTAGTTTTTGGGTGCATTCCCGAAGCACTTGGAGGCAGTGACGGTTAGACAGGATTTGTCTCTCCCGGTATTGGGGGTTGACATCGCGCTGTGTCCAGGAGAGCCATTACACGAGTAGTCCCTGGCCAGGGCAAGCGAGATATGCTGGTAGGTTTCCAGTGTTATCTCAGGGTGTTCTGGGCTACACCCCGACACGATTTGTACCGCTATTAGGGGACTGACGTTCACCGCCCCCCTAGGCCCGCCATGCGATGTATCAGACGAACAGAACGGACTGTACGGAGACTGTCACATACAGGCTCAGTAGGAGTGCAGATGGGCTTCACCTCGTCAGTCTTCTTATCGACATCTACCTGGGGACCGTTACGTACAGCTAGTGCCGCTTGCGGTCTGTGGTTAAACCCACTGCCAGCGTAGTGTCGAGTCTTTAGAGTCCCACACAGAGAGCTATTCGCCTTTAGGCAAAATGAGTAGAGGTCGCATGGTTTTGCGACAGGGTTCATTCACATTCGCGCACTTGTGCACGTTTGCTGTCCGGACAGTTTATACTAGCGGGTTTTGGTTTAAGCCGGATCCTAGTATATGATTCGAGATTGGTTTTCCTCAGTGTATTCGTGTTCCTCGGATCACGAATGCGGATGCGTATGCACAGTTGCTTGAGATTGAGGGAGAGGACCTTATTTAGGGTTAATGGCTATTGTCACTTTATTAACCCTATTGCTTTTATGTGTGTTATAGTTAATTGATAATTAGCTTAATAATTGTGCATGGTTGTTGTTGTTGACAATTTGACTTCATTGACTTGTTGACCTAGGTTGACACTTTGACCATCATCATTTCTTTTGGAAGATGCTCTTTGATCTTTGCAAAATTGAAATGATAATGGTCATGTCATGATTTACCATGACAATTTTCAAGCTAATTATTCAATTAAAATTATTCACACATATTAGTGAGAATGGCTCACTAATAATTCATTCTCTCATATCTTTTCTCTCTCTTGCTCATCCTCTCCCTCAAGCTCTCTCCCTCTCATGTGTTGAGAAACAAAAAGCTTGAGAAAAACCCTCACTTGATCTTCTCTACTCTCTTCTAGGGTTCAAGTCTTAGCATTTCTTGCACTCTAGTTACTCATAGCTTGGAGTTGAAGCTAAAGGTCGAGGCTTTCGGGTGGATCCTTCTTTGACGGGAGAAGACAAGCAAGGTGACCTCTTTCTACCATTCCAAGGAGCAAGGAGAGAAGGACTTTGAGCTCAAGGTATAACCTTTCCATCACTTAGCTACTTTGTAGTTAGCTTTAGCAACTTTATGTTTAGCAAAGATCCTTAAAGCATGGTCCATGTTGCCTATAGTTGATAAAAATCCAATTTTTATTATGTTTTCCGCTTCCCCGTAAGCACCGGGGTGGGCAACGTGGACTTACAAACACCACATTCATCTTGCCCCGGGGTACCATACCGGGCCCACCATGTACCCGTGACGGTTCCTCCACTCCTCGACACGGATCTCGAAAACCACAGCAAACTCATGGTGGACGACACTTTACATCACTAGAAAACCGCAATTACATATTTTAAAAACATAATAAGTTTAGAAATTTTGCGGCTTTCCCCCGAAATCCAGAAATATCATAAAATCTCAAGAATCCTCATAAGTGCATATATCAATGGTGATGAATGCATATGGTATCAATAATTAAGCTACGATGTATGATTAATAGACTAGGCATGAACAAACAATATGATGAGGTACATGCACATGAATAGCAATCCTACGATTTCATTTTAAGGAATTAAAGGCAATAGCACAGGTTTAAGCATCATTTAGTAAAAGGTTTCAAATTATAGGTTATCTAGTGTGGTGGCATGGCAATTACCAGGGCGTGTGTGTAAGCATGAATAGTGCTCGTGCTGCATATAAAAACCCTGGCAATGGTGCAGGTGTCCTATAAAATGGTTTCGTATATGTATGTCAATATAGGGCATGAATGTAGTAAATAATCATACAAGTATTACACCCCTAATTACTAACATTACTAAGAATCTTTTTAAGGTACTAAAACTATCGGGCGACTTACGCCATCCAACGATAGTCCCCCGTAGATGTTACATCTACTCACCGGAATCCCTAGCTAGTCACGTCCAATCACCGCCTTCCCCTTTCGTGCCGCGTCTGACGTCTCCGCGACCGAACCTGGAATTTACATCAATACCAAACATCAGGTTACATATCAAGAACGACGCAAAACCCAAACGAAAATACTAACGTTCACAAGCTAGGTACAACATGCACAAAGTGCGCGGAACACACGCGAAAATCGCAAAAATCTACAAAAATGTCGATTTGGTCGCCCGGCAAAACTAAAACCCGATTACTCAAAAATCCGCACTCACACATCCTAAAAGTCATAGGATATGCCAACAATATAATCTAGATATCGCAATTAATTCGCCACAATAATATAATAAAAACCTAGTAAGCTAGAAGTTTGCAAATTTGGTGCAAACATCGACAATTAGCGACAAAGTTAACACAATCCAACACAACAATCCAAACTAACCCACTAGCTAGCCATTACACTAATTTTAAACCATTAACTATGCATCAAACCATAATTCCAACACAAACCCTTCTCTTGATTTTTGGCAATTAGCAACAACAATGAAAATTTCACACAAGTTAGCTTAGATTAGCATAACATCAAGCCACTTAAGCAAAGTAACCATATAGATTGGTTAAGTAAACAACTAGGTTAATTAAAAAGATTTAATTAACTAAAACATGGTTTCAAGAACCCTAGTTAAATTTTCAACCATTAACTAAAAAGAACTAGATTAGGATTAACACTAAAATTAACACTAAACAACTAGATTAAAGAATTCTAACCATATCAACTTAAAAGAGTAGAAATTATACCTCAAATTTTTATAGATCTAGCAAGAAGAATTTGCCTCAATGATGGCCTCATAGCACCATGATTTCAAGCAAGAGAGGTGAAGGAAAAAGGGATGAAGGATGGGGTTTAAATTGTGAGGTTTAAGTTGCAATTTTTTTGAAGCAACTTGAAGAATTTTGAAGAAGATGAAAAGAACAAAGAGATGAAGGGGGGCTGCTGGAATTCGGCCAGAAATGTGGGAAGGGGATGGTGTGGGGTGTGTGGGAAAAGTCTTGGTCAACTCCTACCAACCCACAAAAGACCATACCTAAATAAAAATTCAAACCTTTCTCAAAACAAACATCATTTCCACACAATAAACAAGTCAAAGAGCATGGAATTTTTTCTGGACCTGATGAAGGTGGGGCCGGCCTAGAGGTGAGGAATGAGTGAGAGAGAGTGCACAAAAAAATTTTATGCAAAAAGACCCCCTACAAGTCCAAAATTGCAAGTTTAAGCTTAAATTCAATAAATTTCGTTTTCCATCATAAAAATTAGTTAAAAATCAAAATAAAATACTAAAAATTCATGTTACAACTAGATTTTAATTAACATAATTTTAAAGATTAAAATTAGCCCAGAAAAATTTGTATTTATCGCTAATTTAATGTATTTTCTTACCGGCTTAAAATAATATTAAAAAATTGAAAAATAGGGAAAATTTTTTAAATGACCAAAATTTAATAAGTAACTAATTAGCTACTAAAAACAAGCAATTAGCTATCCATTTTAGGTATAACTTGTCCTAAACTGCAAAATAACAAAAAAGACGGTTTACGGAAAAATACCGAATTTTCACCGATTTTCAGGAAAACTCCAAAACGACTTTTCAAGACGCTACAATTTTCCACACTTGTCACACTTGTTTCATGTTTTGGATTCATGGTAATCTAGGGTTGCCATATTGGTTGGGCATGTGGGTTAGCCAAGTTTAGGCAACCATGATAGTTTGAAGCATTTGGTTAGGTTAATTAGTTTAACTTAAGGTTTTGGCCTTGTTTAGAGGGTGATTAGGGTTAGGTTGACTTGTGTAGGGAGAGAGAGAGTGAGCCATGATGGTTGTGCATTTATTAAGAGAGAGAGAGAGGTGGCTATAGGTTATGTCACAATCCCTTTCCATTTCAAAACTTTTTCATAACTATCACATCTCTCCCTCTCACTCAAACACCACACCACCATCAATCCTACACCTCACACACAACATCCCAGCAAATAAAACAACAACTGATGTAGCAGAAACAGCAACCAAAGAAACCAACAGCAACACAAGCTGCTGTTAAAAAACCACCACAGCAACAGCTACAACCACTAAAACAGCAACATCAGCACAACTTCAGCCCCAATTTTCATCAACATCAGCTGCAACAACATCATTCAAACAACACAACACTACATCATCACTCTCACACTTCACCAAACCAACCACAACAACAACAACATATACCACAACTTCAGCTCAGCATCTGCTGCTGCATCAGCAGCTGACATAACAACATCCGCCCAAACCTCTGCTGCATCAGCAGCAACCCCATTAACAACCTCAACACACCATCATATACTTCAACCTCACCACAAACCAACACACCAACTAAACCAACACAACAGCCCAGCAGTAGCAGCTGCAACACACACACAAGAAGAAAGAGAATTGCAAGCAGTAGCTGCAGACACTGCAACAAAAACAAGCAGAACAACATTAGTTGCAAAAGCAACACCAGCAGCTGTAGCAGCAGTCCAGCAACAGCCCTTCCTCCTTCCTCCTTCCTTTCTCCTTCATTCTAGGACCTTTTGAGGTATAATCTTGCAACCAACTCCCTTCTTGCTTGGTTATGGTCGTTAAAGCTGAAATTTCGTGTTTATATTGTGATCTAGTGCTAGTTTAGGTGATTTGAGTGAGATTTGGCCAAGTGATGGTTTTGATTATTAGTGTAACCTTATTAAGTGTGTTTGAGACCAGTTAACCCAAGATTTGTCTCAGGTTTCACCAAAATACGGATTTATAGAACTTTTCATGTCGGTTTGTGAGGAATTGGACCGTGCAGGTGAATCTGGAGTGATCCGGGGCCAATACTAGAAAAGTAAACAATACTAGGGGCTTAGATAGACCACCAGGAGACCACCTTCTGCAGACGAGAGCCCAAATCCTGTGTAGGGCCGGCCTGGCCGGTTTTTGGGGGTATGTGGCCGGCCCCCTGTAATGTTAGGTGCCCAATTTGTTTCAATAGGTCATATTTACCCTGTACATCACCCCAGAGTTGTTTAATTGCCTTGTTTTGACCTGAACAGAAATCTGGGACCACTTTTCTGGGTTGCTGCCATGTTTTTCATGATGTTTATAGATTTAAGTTTTGGTATTTGGTGATTCGTTTCTGTCGGGTGGCGGTCGAACGTCAACGGCAAAGGGTTATTGGTCGTTTTTGCACGCGAGACTATAGGTTTTTTCCTATTGGCGTAACGTGTACCATTTTTGTTTCCGACATGGTTTTCATGTGTTTTACCGTGTGATATCCTTGTAGGTACCCTACGTGGCGTCAAAGCGTTGGAGATGCAAATGGCGACATCGGCATCGGCACACATAAACAACATGAGTAGATTTATATCTACGGGGAGAAATCGGGTGGATGGCGTATAGCCCCCCGCAGTCCGTGGTGATGTATACGGATGCGTATACACACCTACAATAATTATATGTTATTTGGGATTAATGGTGATGTTTAGGATGGATATTAGTGTGTTGGATTAATTTAGTGTCGCGAAACCTTAGAGTAGTGGGTGCACTGCACATACACACACATATACATACTTGCATACATCCTTATTTCATATGTGGTTATGGGATTCTATATGGTAATGTGTTCACATGGGTATGGGACTATGTGTTTACATACGGATTTGAGGATGATACATGGGATTGAGATGAGTCGATGATATTTGATCTGAGGTTATGATATCAATGATATGGCAGGATTCGTACTTGAGATACGTCCTGATATGATATCGGGTCTTGGATGACGATGCCATATGCATAGTGATGTATATATAAATGATCGACATGTGATTATGTTACGAGATCTGATCTGATATGATATGATATGACAAGATAATTATGATAGGCCGCTTTCGGCGTTGTTTACTCCTTGTGATGATATATGATGATGATATCGACTTATACGAGACTGTCGATCAGTAGTCAGATCATAATTATAGTGATGATATTAGTATTGTACTACACGTAGGTCAGTACCCAGATTATGATATTTGATTAAGAGAATAACAGATGAATGATAGGACGAATGTGATATTGACCCGTACCCAAATTTGTGGATGCCGTACGACGGATTACGTACGAGCTATATTTTTATGTTTGATCCGCACTCTAGACTTGGGATGCCTGATCATAGATATTATACCGGATGTGATATGATTGAGGCGGGATCACCGACTGTATATATATATACATATATTTATCGACTCAGAGGTTAGGCGGTTTCCCTTAACTGCAGTTAGCCTATTAGCTCAGCCTTATAGTCGGCGTAGCTGTATGGCCCTTATGACATTAGATGCAGTTTAGCTATCACTGTGTTTAGTATTAAGCTCCCGTACATTATTGTTGTTGCTCTGCATCGCATACTTATTGTGATTCATATTCCATTATTGATATCATGCTGTTAGGACACCAGCATCATTACCGATGATGCATATGTACCACGTACACTTATTTGCCGCGCATACACATCTTCATCGGTAATTGCCATGTCACGTACACTTAGAGAATATTATTTCTTGATTTAGCTTATTAGCTAGTAGTGACATGACATTAGTATACTTGCCTTATATGCCAGCTTGACATTGTAGTTATTACTTGTCATTTCATGCATACTGTTATCCATTATATGCCGCATTCATGGATTCTCATGCTTATATTCATGATTTTACAAGCTATTGATGATTTGGATTCGGTTTCCACGAGATTTTCTGGATTTGGAGGAAAACCGCAAAACATATATAAGCTGCTTTCTCTCTTTTTAAATAAAAATGCGGTTTTCCCATGATGTATGAGTCGTCCACTATGATTTTTACTGCTGGATTTCGAGACCCGATTCGAGGAGGCGGATGAACCGTTTCGGGTACATGGTGGGCCCGTTGCGGTACCCCGGGGCAAGAAGATCGCAGGAGATGGCGTTGAGCCTGTGCAGGGGAGCACGACCGACCGGTGATATTACCCGACGCGTCGGATATCCGGAGGATACCGTCGTGGTCATGAGATGGATGGTAGTGGTCGGTCTGGTCTGAAGGCGCCCTGGATATTGTGATTGGGACATTGAGATTTTGAGATATTGAGGTACAGAGATTGTGATACAGAGATATTGAGATATTGAGATTTATGTTTTGTGCCGATGCTAGGCACTGTTTTATGCTTAATTCATTATGATACCTCATTTTAAAAATACAGAAATCTCACTAATTTTGAAAGCAGTTTTCTTCTGTACATGCATTCTGTTTTATGCTTTCATACATCATCCATATGATATATTGCCACCTGATGCACTGACACGGGAACATGGGATTACACTTGGGTTGGATTTTTACCCTAGTCATTGTTATAGGTTGCTAGTTATATATTTGAGGATTATATGTTATGATCGTATGATCTAGGGTTGCTTCATACATGCGATTTTTCTATTCGTAGATCTTTTTCTACTCACTAGTTGGCAAGTCACCCCCGTTGTGCCCCAGTTTCTTGCATGTTTGCCGTACAGGTTTCATTACGGCTTTGCGGGCACTGTTCCTTTCGGGTGACTTGCTAGTAGGTGGGTTTATTGTATCGTACCCATCATTATACATTGTATATTATATTTCAGTTGTATCTAGAAGTTCCATCAACCAAACATGTATTTATTTGAGATAGAGACCAGTGATGTTTATTCTTTCGACCTTAGAGTCGCGCGTTATATTCTTATGGATTCCATGCTGTTGAGTTTCCTTTTCTATTGTGATCCTCGCCTTTAGGCGTTGTATATTATGTTGCATACTGGTTGATTTGTTATGGTTCTTCCTACACTCTACTACTTTTCTTGGTTTGGATTTCTGGGCTTGGCTTACTTAGAGCACGTACGCCTTGAGACGTTTGTAGCCTAAGTGTCGGTCATGTTCCGTACATTCAGGTCGTGACAAAGTTGGTATCTGAGCGTTAGGTTTTACCTTCGGAGCGTAAAATGACCCTTGGTTGATGGAATAGGTGACTAAAGTAGAGTGACGTACCGTGGGTATGTTCCGCGGCATATTTACGATACGCCACTCCACTTAAAAAGCCTTAGGATGTACATTTGTTTGCTCAGTATCATATTCATTCCTGATCTAGCCTCATCGGTACCAGTTTTGGTTTTGCTGCCACGATTACGGGTAGGGAGAGCTACGGCTAAAAGTTGCGGTCAGCATGAGCTCGTTACGAACGAGGACTGACCAGGGCATGATTCCGGCGACACACGATTGCAGAGATGTGTCTTTTTATAATTTTTTCGCGCCACGAGCGTTGGATGGATTGCTGTATGAGATTACTCGGACGTTCATATTAGCACCAGAGGATTGAGCCACTGACAAAGGTCAGCCAGGCCTTGATGACCGTTGATGTGCGGCTTATTCATGATGATTGATGCACTGTCCAGCGTGCAGATGAGTGAGCCAGTTATTGCTGCGAACGACGAGATATCGCCCCAGATGTTGGAGCTATTGCGGTACAAGCTTGTACTAAGTGATTATAGAAGGTCGCTAGTCACCAAGGATGAATGACTAGGGCATGTGGATCGTTCGCCGCCCCTATGCGAGGTCATCAGATAGATTGATGCCAGCTAGAGACGACTTCACGCGGAGACGTTAAGAGTCGACAGAGACGATCGAATGTCAGTAAACTATTATTCCAAGTTTAAAGTATTCGGAAGGACATGCAGGAAATTCTATGGTCCCTCTAGAAGAATGAAACCCTAACTCGACTTAATGACCGTGTGAAAGCCTTTGAACCTTAGGGTTTGCGGCAGTTCTGCAGCGCCATTAGTGAGGCTTGGGTTTGCCCTTCTACGGCTGGACCACCGATACTTTGGTACGTACTCGATACTATTATACTGTACCCAAGATGTTGAGCTCTTGGGGGATTATGAGGTTTTGACAAATCGATCGGATGGCTTGACTTAATTCGGATGCTAGATGGTGAGATGCATTTCTTGGGAGACTCCAGATACGAGGATAGCCGTTGGAGCTTAGTCCACGCAGCCACGACGAGACGAGTTCGAAGCAGTCAACATTAGAAAAAAAGTGGAGTAAGAGGTTCGTGCAAGATCTGGATAAGATGACGTTCCACCCTGCCGACATCAGAGATGCGATGCACATGCCGAGGCATTGTACTTGGATAAACCTTCCAGAAGCAGTCGTGATGAGTATGCAGCCGTTCCGAAGCAAGAAATAGATATAGTAAAGGACGATGACTTCTGGACAATTGGCGGAGATGAGACTTGGAAGAGACCTTGAGCAGGATCCTTCCAGGACACTGCTGTAGTGATAATTGCACCCAAGATCAGATGTGTCACATTCAGAAAGCCAGAGGCCGACACCAGTGACATGCTGCTTTTCGAGTGATCGCGACGATTGACCGAGAGATGACCAGAGAAGTGCCAGGACGGAATTGTCCCCGTTAGCACGTCTGATAGGGCCGATGAGCCGATGGATCGTGAGACTGGTAATCCACAGAAAAAACTTGGTCCCAGGAGTGGTCATGTTACGCACACCGGCAGGCCAGAGTTCAGGATCGTCGACGAGACATGCTATGAGTAATCACGACAGTTGGCCAGAGATTCTTGGGTGATGTGCTTGGGCGGAACTATTCCGCCATACTTGATTTCGGTATTTTGGGCGATTTATCCGCATGAGTTGATTTTGATGATTGAGTAATTATGATTTTTGCACAGTTGTTGCACTTGGTATCGTTTTCGTGCCTCGGTTTCACATGTTGTGAGATGTGATTTGGTGCACACCAGATGCACTAAATCAGGATTTTTCTTGCATGTCAGATGCACCTGATTTTGCTGTCAGGCACACACGTTGCCTATGACCGATGCTGTGTGCACACCCGTTGCACCTTGATGTCGTTTTGTGCACTTGCTTGGCACATTTATGGATTTTTGATTTTCGGGCGCACCGGACGCACAGGGTTCTCATATGCATTTTTGGGGATTGATTTCTATGGAGCATTACGTTTTATGATATTTTCTATGTGCTTTCGTACTGAGCGGGACTAGTCAAATGAAAGTGCCTGGATATATTTTGCATGCATTTGATAGATTTCAAAGGGATTTCCAAAACCGAGCTATAGTCTCATTATTTACATACGTGTCCGATATGACACGAAACATTTAAAACGCGGAAACCCTTCTAAATTACTTTCAAAACGGCGGATCGTGCATACTAAACAAAAGATTTATAGGTATATGGCTATTTTCTTATAGAGACGTCCGCCACTGTGCAGTTTATGCGCATTGTACATCGACATTAAAGAATTTTGGCATGCATTTCCTTCATATATTTACATGTATAGTTCCGATTTCTAGCATATCGGTTTTGCCTTGGATTTGGCATTCGTGTTTTCACCTTGACTCCGATGATTGCGGGATGCCTGACGGAGTTTTGATTACGAGTTATCTGTTGGTTACTCATGCGCATATATTGCGCTACGGTGTGTTTTATGTATTGATGATTTCGGAGCCCCGTTGACTTGGACATTTTGTTGAAATGTTTTAGAATTTGGGGGTTTAAATTTAAATTCGGGGACCGAATTTCTTTAAGGGGGGAAGACTGTAACATTTCAAAAAAATAAAATATTATTTTTGGCAATTTTCATAATTTAATATTAATTTTTAATTAATATTTTAATAGTCTGTATAATTAAATACTGATAAATGGTGAAAATTCCGGAGAAAATTTTGGAAATTCTAAAATAGGTTATTTTGTTGAAATATGCCATTTTACAGTTTTTATGATGAATTATATGCGACTTTAGTGTTAATCGCGATTAAAAATCGCTAATTGGATTTTTGGATTTTGTGCAAAATTGTGCGCATAACATTTTCCACACTTGTCACACTTGTTTCAGGTTTTGGATTCAAGGTAATCTAGGGTTGCCATGTTGGTTGGACATGTGGGTTAGCCAAGTTTAGGCAACCACGATAGTTTGAACCATTTGGTTAGGTTAATTAGTTTAACTTAGGGTTTTGGCCTTGTTTAGAGGGTGATTAGGGTTAGGTTGACTTGTGTAGGGAAAGAGAAAGTGAGCCACGATGGTTGTGCACTTATTAAGAGAGAGAGAGAGGTGGCTATAGGTTATGTCACAGTCCCTTTCCATTTCAAAACTTTTTCATAACTATCACATCTCTCCCTCTCACTCAAACACCACACCACCATCAATCCTACACCTCACACACAACACCCCAGCAAATAAAACAACAACTGCTGTAGCAGCAACAGCAACCAAAGAAACCAACAGCAACACAAACTGCTGTTAAAAAACCAGCACAACAACAGCTACAGCAACTAAAACAGCAACATCGGCCAACATCAGCACAACTTCAGCCCTAATTTTCATCAACATCAGCTGCAACAACATCATTCAAACAACACAACACTACATCATCACTCTCACACTTCACCAAAGCAACCACAACAACAACAACATATACCACAACTTCAGCTCAGCATCAGCTGCTGCAACAGCAGCTGATATAACAACATCAGCCCAAACCTCTGCTGCATCAGCAGCAACCCCATTAACAACCTCAACTGTAAGTCCATGCTACCTCTTCCGGTACTTACGGGCTTCCGGAATTTGATGAAAAACATTTTTCTAGAGGCGGTAACATGGACTCAAAACGGATCTTTGTTAAACTATCTACCTAACAACCTAACTACGAGTTGTTAACTACTCGGTTAGGGGGTTATACCTTTTTTTCTTGAACTCCTTCGTCTTCATCTCTTGATGGTGTACGAATCGGCTTCACCCCGTCGTCTCCTTGCGCCGAAGATCGATCCACCCGAAAGCTTCAACCTTTAGCTTCTTCTTCGAACATTGAAGAAACTAATTCACTTGGTTTGCCAAACCTTGTGAACTAGAGTGAGTAGAGAAGAGTGTGTTGGGATTTTCTTTATGGTTCTTGCTTCTCAACACATGAGATAAGTGAACCATAGACAAGAGAGAGAGTAAGAGGAAGAGGGTGAGAGCAAGAGAATGAGAGAGCTCAAGAGAGAGAAAGCCCATGAAAGAATGAGCATCTCTTTTCTCTTTCACCTTCTCATAATCCAAAAGCATCATGAGCCATAATGTTAATCAAGTATTATGTGATGGTTCATATCAAGTCAAAGGCAATATCATTTCCATGCACTCATTTTGCAAACCACAACAAGCAAGCAAAAGTCTTTGCATGAAAATGACAACCATTGTGATGATGATGGTCAACTAGTCCAACCTAGTCAACCGGTCAACAAAGTCAACAAGTTAACAAAGTCAACCCCTCAACAACCATGTCACTATAATACTTAATTAATATTATTGCTAATCATATATTATATTCTCATTAGGGTTTAACAAAAAGTCAACAGTCAACAGTTAACAACCCTAATGAGAATTCTCTGCCTTTGTCTCTCTGTCAACTGTGCATACACCCGCATCCGCGTTCCAAGGAACACGTATACATACGAGATAAAACAAATCCCAAAACGTACACTAGGATCTGGCTTAAACCAAAGCCCGCTAGTGTTAACTGTCCGGACACTAAACGTGCACAAGTGCACGGATGTGACCGAACCCTGTCGCAAAACCATGCGACCTCTACTCTTTTGCCTGAAGGCGAATAGCTTTCTATGTGGGACTCTAATGACTTGACACTACGCTGGCAGTGGGTTTAACCACAGACCGCAAGCGGCACTAGCTGTGCGTAACGGCCCCCAAGTAGATGCCGACAAGAAGACTGACGAGGTGAAACCCATCTGAACTCCTACTGAGCCTGAATGTGACAGTCTCCGTACAGTCCGGTCTGTTCGTCTGATACATCACAAGGCAGGCCTAGGGGGCGGTAAACGTCAGTCCCCTAATAGCGGTACAAGTCATGTCGGAGTGAAGCCCAAAACAACCTGAGATAACACTGGAAGCCTACCAGTATATCTCGCTTGCCCTGGCCAGGGACTACTCGTGTAATGGCTCTCCTAGACACAGCGCGATGCCAACCCCCAATACCGGGAGAGACGAATCCTGTCTAACCGTCACTGCCTCCAAGTGCTTCAGGACTGCACCCAACTACTACCTGTTTGCATGACTCCTTTAAGCCATGGTAGGGTAGTAATCAAAGTACAGTGGGAACTGTTGGAGATAGTGCCCTCAGAGTCAATTATTAGGTCACAGGTACGTGATTGTAATGATTGAGGGAGGACCTATCCCAGTAGGACAGTCTTGCTCGAGATGATAGTATGCTATCTGGTTTACCTTTATCATCGTGTACTGCTTTAGGTGACATGACACGTCGCTATTACACGTTGATAGAGCCCCTAGGATTCTTGCTTGACCACCAGCAGTATGAGGGCGATCATATAAGTGGGAGCTGGGGGTCTATAAGCTTATCCTTAAAAGGTCCCTAGTCGTGGGAGTTTCGAGACTGGGCATCGATACTCCATTAGTAGACTAGTGTATACAGTCGAGACCCCGACGAGGGGCGGTGGCCGGTCTCACAAGCCACTGGTGTCAGTTGGATCACCTAAGATGTATACAGGTGCTCATTGGGTTATGAGTACACCGGACAGGACTCGCCGGGAACATGCTAGTTGGTCATATACCAGACGTCAGATGGCAGTTCCCTGGTGACATGTGTGCAGGTTAGTTCATCGACCTGGGGATCGTCATTTGTCTCGTGTGAGTTCCCACTGTACTTTGATTACTACCCTACCACGGCTCAAAGGAGTCGTGCAAACAGGTTTTAGTTGGGTACAGTCCCGAGCCACATGGAGGCAGTGAGCGTATCTTCAGGGGTTCGTCTCTCCCGGTATTGGGGGTGAGGTCGTGCTGTGTCTAGGAGAGCCATTACACAAAGTCCTTGGCCAAGGCAAGGAGATTTACTGGTAGGTATTCCAGTAGTATCTCAGGGTGTTCTGGGCTACACTCCGACACGACTTGTACCGCTTTTGGGGGTCTGACTTTTACCAACCCCCTAGGCCCGCCATGCGATACTCATAGACGAACGGACCGGACTGCACGGATATTGTCACTGACAGGCTCAGTTGGGTGTCGGGGTGAGCTTCCTCATCGACGTCCCTTTTGGTCAATAGCTGGTGGCCCGTCACGTATTGGCATATACCTCTGACGTGCTAGTGGTTAAATCCACAGCCATAGTATTGACGAGTCTTTAGAGTCCACCACATTTCAGTTACTCAAGCTTTCGGGCGAAAGGTTGTAGAGGCCGTATGGAGATATGGCAAGGTCCGATCAGATACGTGCGGTATTGCACGGATCAGGATCGGACAGTTTGTACTATAGGCCGTATGGTTATATGGCAGGGTTCGATCAGATACGTGCGGTATTGCACGGATCAGGATCGAACAGATATTACTAGCCGGTTTTGGTATAAGCCGGATCCTAGTATAGTACAGTGTAGATTTTGTCTCCTTGCATTTGTATTTCGGTCGAAATACAGATGCGGGTGTGTATGCACAGTATCGGGGTTTTCCCGTAATTTATTACGGGACCAGTTTTCTGGAGTTGCCAGTTTGCTTTCCGTTTCGGCCAATTTCCATTGTTCCGTTCATTGGCCGAAGATTGGTGGAGGAGGGCTTATTTGCATTGTTGCAAATAAGTGTTTGTGGAGGTGTTCTTTGCTTATTGTTGTATCATGATAGCCTCTCATTGACCTTGACTTCTAGCTTCATGATAGCTTGACTTTTAGTGGTCATCATGGTTGTTGATGATGAGGTTGGTGATGATGGTTGGATGAGTATTGGTTTTGCTTGTGATCATTACTTGTTATGATAACCATTCCTCTCTCTCTCTCTTGTTTGATTGATTTGGTCACCTCCCCTTTAACTTTTCCCTCTCTCCAATCACACAAGAGAAATGGGGGGGGCCGGCCACTTTTCTTGCATGATGGATTAATTCATTTTGGGTGTGGCATTTTTTTTGGTTGATATTGTGCAAAGAAAAGAGCTCTCTTGTTCCTCTCCAAAAAAATCCTCTCTCTTCCTCCACCAAAATGGCAAAGCTCCAAAACCCCAAATGAGACTTCTTCTCTAGATATTCTACAACGAATCTTGGGCACGTCGAGTAGCCGGCTTCGTGCCCGAGTTGCCTCGGCATTGAGGTGGGAGCCCGTAAACAAAGTAGGCGATGTGGTGCACTTCCGGCGACGAGGAGGAGACGGACGGAGATCCCGCGAGGAGATCGGAGTGGAGATGAAGACCGGAGGACTTGGATCGTCGGTATATCTCTAACCCATCTTGTTAAGTAGCTTAGACTAGTCAATGGTAACGATCCCGGGTGATAGTGCGCGGTGGTGCCGGTTTGCAAAGTCCGCAAAATTTAAGTTATTCACCGCTTCCGCATTCCGGCGTCGGATTGACGGCCGGGGCGCCGCCGTGCACTTACAGTGGTATCAGAGCCTCGCCATTAACTTAGTCTAGCTTTGTGTAATGTGTTTTTCTGTTCCGATCGATCGAAATGTCCGAAAACCCCAATACACCCACATCAGTTTTCTGTTAAGATTTTTTGGTGTCCAAAAATTTTTCAGGTTGTAAAATATTGATGTACGAGAAAATATAAGAGTTCTGTAAAAATTCGACGATGTAACGCTACAGTGTGAGCGCGGAACCGCCGCGAAAACACCATACTTGCCGCCCTTCCGCGGTGCACTGTGCACGTCACATCACCAAATTTTTACAGATGCCTTCTGAGTTTAATAAAGGGGTTTTGGAACATTAAAATTGGGCCCATATTTTCTGTAACTGCTACAGTTTTGTTTTGGGGCCCACTTGTTAATATTCGATCGGTCGGATATTTTAAACACATTTTTCACAGTATTTACATTATATCTGCGACCGTGAATGTCACTCGATCGGTAAATCCGGTCTAACTGCTATAGCCCGGTTAGACGGATTTGCGAACGTGATTTTCACGTTGATGTTCTATGTATTTGCTGTGATGTTGCGGATCGGTCGTGGGGGATAGCCTGGATGCAATGCTAGTACAGTTGTGGTTGTATTATGTACATTTGATATTGCGGGGCGAGCGTCCGACATGTGGACTGCCGTCACTGCCTGATTGTATTATTATTTTGGGGCACGACCTGGTTGCGGTCGATGTACCCGGTGTATGTATATTTTACTTTCTGTACTAGGATTGCCCCGCGGAGGGGTGCACGGATAGCCGGGTTCTGGAGGGCAACAAGCCCGCATCTCATGGCATTGAGACGGAGGGGGCTTCACTCTAGGATTGGCGGGCTATTCGCCGCACTCGTAGGGGGTACAGGTTGACCCAGGAGGGGTGCCCAAGTTGCCGGATTCCGTGAAGTGCTGGGTGGTCCATTCACGGCGCTGAAAGGGGCTGCCTCGCTTCAGGTTTTGGCGGGTAACTTGCCGCACCCGTAGGGGTCTAGGATTTCATTGCACAGGCTATCCACACGACCAGGGGAACGTCGGGTTTCAGTAGTGGCTCTGTGAAACCCGGGGATCCCAGATATCTGTATTGTTTCTGTGATGCTGTTCATTCTCTGTGATGTTGCATTTTATTCACGCCTTGAGCGAATATAATATATTGGTATATATATTATTAGATGTTGTATATGTTTTGCATCCGCACTAGTCCAGTCCCCGCTCTGTCGTTAGTTAGCTAACCTAACGGGTAATGACGGGACCCAGTGGCGAATGCGGATGGCATATACGTACATCAGTATATTTTCGTTCTTTTTGGTGTGATCAATTGATGGGACTGCATTGATTCGGATCAATGCAAAGTTAAAAACAAACCTAATCTGATGTTGTTGGAACACTTTTTCAAAAAGCTGTTATTGCAAGGACGTTCACTTTTGTTTTGCATCGTGATATTCAGTTGGAATATCCTGCTCCTCAGTCGACGAGGCAAGGGCCGAGATCCCTTCACCGGGAGTGACCCCTTGGACAGAAGTTTGCGTTAGGGCATTAACTTCACTATAGCCGATCACTTTTGCTTTGCATCGCGGTATTCATTTGGAATATCCTGCACCCCATTCTACGGGGAAAGAGCCGAGATCCCTTCACCGGGAGTGACCTCTTTAGCAATGGTTTTCGTCACTATATTTTCAAAAAGCTATCCGTTCCTTCAACGATATCAAGTTCATTACGTTAAAGGTTTTCGCCAGAAACCATTCGTAGCCCTCCGTCGTTTCAGACGGGTAGCACGTAGTATTCATGCTATGTTTGTTGACCTTCGTCAAGGCATAGTGTATGGTAGCTGCCTGTTACCTTTCTGCTGCATAGATAGATGCGTTGGTTTGGGACAGTCGTATAGCCTTGTTGACCTTCGTCAAGGGTTTGTACGGGTGGATTCAGATTAACCCTGGATAATGACGGGTAGAACTTGACATGTGACTTATGATTTGTTGACCTTCGTCAAGGTCATAAGAGCATGGGGCAGAAATCACATCGGGAGTTTCAAAAGTACTGAAACTTGCCAGAAATGCGCATACCTTCTGGAGTGTGACACCGTGAGCGGATTCCGTCACATTGTCATGCGATGAGAGTTGGATCCCGATTCCCACTGATGAGTTAGTTTACTCCTCGGGTAACCCCGACTAATTCTTCTTTCAGGTTTGGAGGAGAATTTGAGGTACAGTGGGAGGATTCCAGATTAGATAAATTGTCACCATTCTGATCTAGGTTAGAGTGCACGCTGAGTGTTTCTTTTCTCTCTCTCTTTGGCAGCGACCATTGACCCGACCCTAAGACTTTGACTCAGTGACCAAGTTGACCGAACCTTCTTAAACACTGGCTTTTGGATTGTCAGAGTTGCAGACCTCATTGCCACTCCTACTTTTACCCTTTTCTCCAGGACACCCCGTATTGCTACGAACGTCCACTTCCATTGGACAAAACCATCGTATGGTTAGATACGAACTCGAAAGAATTTATTCGAGGATGGTTTCCGGTTCTGGAGAAAACGGATAGGATTATTCAGTTGTCTTTTCCTTTTACCCTCTCTCAGGTTACGAGTACTCCTTGGTTTAGGGGTAGTACACCTATTACGCAAATTGGATTGTCTTCTTCCAAACCTTAGGCTGGTGCCGACCGGTAGGGAATGAAGAAAACCAATTAGCATAACGATGGTGTGCAGAAGGTATTAAGTTCAGACAAAGCAAGGGATTAGTAGGAGGGCAAAGTAAATTGCAACAGATATTCACGACCAAACCAAATATTTCGTTACCACTCCCACATCACCTTTGTATTTCTCCAGGACACTCCGTATCACTACGAAGATCCCATTTTATTGGATAATCCATCGTATGGTTATATACGAACTCGAAAGGAACTCGTTCCAGTTCGGGGATGGATTCTGGTTCAGGAGAAATAGGAATAAGGTTTATTCGGTTGTCTTTTATCTTCACCCTCTCTCATTGCGAGTGTTCCTAGGATTGGGACAGTACACCCATTATGCTTATTGGATAGTCTTCTTCCAAACCATAGGCTGGTGCCGAACGGTAGGGAAGGAAGAAAACCAATTGGCCTAAAGGGGTGTACAGAAGGTAAAGACTAAAGACATATGAAGGGATTTGGAGAGGTGGCAAAGAACTATACGGTTACAGTCGTGAATCTGGAAGAGGCATTACTAAGAATACCAGGATACCCCATCGAAACATTTCAATATTTCAGTCTCACTATGTACTGTTAAAAGAAACTGATTTCCCGATTAGACACTTGCTCCAGGGTATGTATTTACCAGGTTTGATTCTCATATCTGTATGGTTTTACAGATGATGAGTGGGAGTAAGTTATTGGGAATTGGGTGATCATCCTCATTATATCGGGATTCGTTGTAATCGGTGATATTTGAGGAAATCACCTGGGTTGTTTGCCGGTCGGCAAATATTTGGTTTTGAATATCCGCTGTTATGCACCAATTTCAAATTGATATATCTGTACGTCTATTTTCATAGAGTGAGATATACCTTTTGATATTATGTCGATGACATTTACCTATATCAGTGGATGGTTAGGTAAGGAGCATTAAACAGCGGTGTAATTCTTCTTAACCATAAGTACAGTTTTCAACCTACGACACACAGTGAAAGAGTTATCAGACTCAAGGGACTTGTACAGAGTATTGTATGATGTCCAGGGTCCATCAGGACAGAGGGGTTGGTCCTCGTACTATATTCGGTTTACTTATGACTTCTCTAGTTTTTAGACAAGTGTTTCGTGGAAACACAGGGTCCGAATTTGGAGAAGTTATAGGTATTTGAATAGAGTAGAGAACCAGGTATAGCAAGTATCGGGATTCTTCAAAGAGATCGAAGATGTAGATACTTGTGTATGGTATTCAGTTGATAGTAATGATAAAGAGATCTTGCTTCTCTTTCAGGTTACTCATAATTGGAAGTATTCCTAAGTTGAGTAACGCTGATCGGCCTCCTTCCATTTAGTTGACATGCGCTGGGAACAGCTGCATGATTTGAATCTGGTTCAATTAAATCAGTGCCTCTGTTTCTATATTGGATATAGAACAGTTCATATCTTAACGATGTTAAGGTACGGGGAGTTGTCCGGATTATGCTTAAAACCAGACTCCGGATAACTCAAGGCACGTTTCTGTATTGGCTGTTTGTGGGTTGACCCAGGCTATGACGCAGGTTGATTTTCTACCATCTGGATGAACAATAGCGATATTGTTCTAGACTCGCCACAGTTTTATTAAAAATGGATTTTTTCAGGAAAACAGTAGTGGGAGTATGGTAGAACTGGAAGTGATTCCAGAACCACAAACGATTACTGAAGATTTGATAAGGAACCTAAAGATTCAATCTGGATTGACATTCCATTGGCCACTCCGCAGATAAGGTGGGTAACTTCAGGCACCCGAGAGGCACTACGGTGGCCTCAAGGACGGTGACAGGGAAGTTCTTGTTTACCCAAAATTACCATTGCTGTTGTTCCAGGCTGCGAGACCCGGCGGGAGGATGAGTATAGCGTCGTTCTAAACTAGTTTTAGAAGTGCACGTCTATATGACTCTGCCAGAGGGTTGTCGTAGTCAGTGGGAGCAGCGGAAGCATTGGTGGACAGGTAGCTTATGTCTATTTATAGACTAAAGCAGATGTAGCGGAGATAGATCATCTATTTCTGACGTGACAGTCATGGGTTTGACTTCATCAGAATAGGGGATGGATCTGTTGAGAAGGTAGTAGGGTGTGATGTCCTGGTATCTGGATGACATACACAGAATAGGAAAGGAAACTCCTATACTACAATCGGTTATACTTTGGTCGTCACACAGTTGTTTCTCCACAAAGGAAATGGATTTTATATCAGACATACTGGTTACTAGATCTATGGTCTTAGATCTAGATTTGGGTGGTTTCCCAATCAGGGTACTTGACAGCGTTCTAAGAGTATTTAGGATGGACGACTCCTGGCACGGTAGTGTACCTGCAGGTAATGGAGTCACCCTCTCCAAAGGTGTCTTACAGACTAAAGGGGAGAGGGACGGGCATGATTGACAGATCACTTGCTCAGGCAATTGAGTCAATCGTGAGATGTCAAGTACCACACCAGATGTTGTTCTTGCACTAGATGCAATAAGTTGACATTAATCCAATCCTGGAGAAACAGTCGGAAGCAGTTTTTAAGTGGATGTTCTAGGGAGATGATAACGACAGCCTCATTCAGGAGACAGTTATCATTCCAGGCTTCCAAGGTGACATGGACGACAAGGAGGTTGTCAGAGTTATAGTTTTCCTTCAGATGAGGGGCAGTATTTTGAACAGGTGGTCCAAGGCAATACTGAGGGAGGCATGGCGCGCAGGATACTGATTAAGTTCAGTTGACGATACAGTCTAAGAAGTTTGGATTTGGAGTTCTTTTATGAGCTAGGTCCCATCAGACATCCAGACATTCTAAGACAGGTATTGCTCATTTCGGGAGATGGCTTTCTCCGCGAACTTGAGATATAGAGAGACATAGAAAGAGACACCACAGGCGGATCCACTCACTGAGGCTATTCCTCGAACGCAATAGTTTCGCAAACGAGCTTTGTGAGACTGACTAGTAGAGGAGTTGGATGTTCGGTATCACACGGGCTGTGAGTATGCGACATCGCAATAATTAGCCTTGAGTGCAAGTGGGAGATTGTTGGAGATAGTGCCCTCAGAGTCAATTATTAGGTCACAGGTACGTGATTGTAATGATTGAGGGAGGACCTATCCCAGTAGGACAGTCTTGCTCGAGATGATAGTATGCTATCTGGTTTACCTTTATCATCGTGTACTGCTTTAGGTGACATGACACGTCGCTATTACACGTTGATAGAGCCCCTAGGATTCTTGCTTGACCACCAGCAGTATGAGGGCGATCATATAAGTGGGAGCTGGGGGTCTATAAGCTTATCCTTAAAAGGTCCCTAGTCGTGGGAGTTTCGAGACTGGGCATCGATACTCCATTAGTAGACTAGTGTATACAGTCGAGACCCCGACGAGGGGCGGTGGCCGGTCTCACAAGCCACTGGTGTCAGTTGGATCACCTAAGATGTATACAGGTGCTCATTGGGTTATGAGTACACCGGACAGGACTCGCCGGGAACATGCTAGTTGGTCATATACCAGACGTCAGATGGCAGTTCCCTGGTGACATGTGTGCAGGTTAGTTCATCGACCTGGGGATCGTCATTTGTCTCGTGTGAGTTCCCACTGTACTTTGATTACTACCCTACCACGGCTCAAAGGAGTCGTGCAAACAGGTTTTAGTTGGGTACAGTCCCGAGCCACATGGAGGCAGTGAGCGTATCTTCAGGGGTTCGTCTCTCCCGGTATTGGGGGTGAGGTCGTGCTGTGTCTAGGAGAGCCATTACACAAAGTCCTTGGCCAAGGCAAGGAGATTTACTGGTAGGTATTCCAGTAGTATCTCAGGGTGTTCTGGGCTACACTCCGACACGACTTGTACCGCTTTTGGGGGTCTGACTTTTACCAACCCCCTAGGCCCGCCATGCGATACTCATAGACGAACGGACCGGACTGCACGGATATTGTCACTGACAGGCTCAGTTGGGTGTCGGGGTGAGCTTCCTCATCGACGTCCCTTTTGGTCAATAGCTGGTGGCCCGTCACGTATTGGCATATACCTCTGACGTGCTAGTGGTTAAATCCACAGCCATAGTATTGACGAGTCTTTAGAGTCCACCACATTTCAGTTACTCAAGCTTTCGGGCGAAAGGTTGTAGAGGCCGTATGGAGATATGGCAAGGTCCGATCAGATACGTGCGGTATTGCACGGATCAGGATCGGACAGTTTGTACTATAGGCCGTATGGTTATATGGCAGGGTTCGATCAGATACGTGCGGTATTGCACGGATCAGGATCGAACAGATATTACTAGCCGGTTTTGGTATAAGCCGGATCCTAGTATAGTACAGTGTAGATTTTGTCTCCTTGCATTTGTATTTCGGTCGAAATACAGATGCGGGTGTGTATGCACAGTATCGGGGTTTTCCCGTAATTTATTACGGGACCAGTTTTCTGGAGTTGCCAGTTTGCTTTCCGTTTCGGCCAATTTCCATTGTTCCGTTCATTGGCCGAAGATTGGTGGAGGAGGGCTTATTTGCATTGTTGCAAATAAGTGTTTGTGGAGGTGTTCTTTGCTTATTGTTGTATCATGATAGCCTCTCATTGACCTTGACTTCTAGCTTCATGATAGCTTGACTTTTAGTGGTCATCATGGTTGTTGATGATGAGGTTGGTGATGATGGTTGGATGAGTATTGGTTTTGCTTGTGATCATTACTTGTTATGATAACCATTCCTCTCTCTCTCTCTTGTTTGATTGATTTGGTCACCTCCCCTTTGACTTTTCCCTCTCTCCAATCACACAAGAGAAATGGGGGGGGCCGGCCACTTTTCTTGCATGATGGATTAATTCATTTTGGGTGTGGCATTTTTTTTGGTTGATATTGTGCAAAGAAAAGAGCTCTCTTGTTCCTCTCCAAAAAAATCCTCTCTCTTCCTCCACCAAAATGGCAAAGCTCCAAAACCCCAAATGAGACTTCTTCTCTAGATATTCTACAACGAATCTTGGGCACGTCGAGTAGCCGGCTTCGTGCCCGAGTTGCCTCGGCATTGAGGTGGGAGCCCGTAAACAAAGTAGGCGATGTGGTGCACTTCCGGCGACGAGGAGGAGACGGACGGAGATCCCGCGAGGAGATCGGAGTGGAGATGAAGACCGGAGGACTTGGATCGTCGGTATATCTCTAACCCATCTTGTTAAGTAGCTTAGACTAGTCAATGGTAACGATCCCGGGTGATAGTGCGCGGTGGTGCCGGTTTGCAAAGTCCGCAAAATTTAAGTTATTCACCGCTTTCGCATTCCGGCGTCGGATTGACGGCCGGGGCGCCGCCGTGCACTTACAGGAACACACTCGAGGCGAAGTGACAGTGTCAAGTCAGCGGACTAAGCTGTACTCATGTCACCTGGGAACTGACAACTGACGATAGGTATAATACCAACCAGTCAGTTCCCGACGAGTCTTGTCCAGTGTACTCGTAACCTAACGAGCACCCGCATACTATCTCAAGTACGACGTACTGACGGCTGTGGGACAGACCGTCTCCCCTACTGGGATGAGAAGCGCATACGCTAGTCTATTCCGGAGTATCGATGCCCTGTCTCGATAGTCCTGCGACTAGGGACCTGTATAAGGATGTGCTTATGGATTACCCAGCCCCCACGAGTGTGACTGCCATCACAACGCTGGTAATCAAGCAACGATCCTAAGGGCCCCACTAATGCGTATAGGTGATATAATAAAATAAACACATGTACACATTAAAGTAGAAACAAACCAAGTAGCATACTACCATTTTGAGCAAGATTGTCAATACAAGGTGAATATCCCAAGCTTCCATTAAGTAATTTACATACTAATATGATACAGTAATGGCCTCTAGGGCATATACACTAACAATCTCCCACTTGCACTAAGGCCATGTACTGGCGTATCGAAGACCTATTATCTCGATCAGCCGCTCGAACTGAGTCTGGGGTAGGGCCTTCGTGAGTGGATCTGCAGTGTTATCTTCTGATTTTACTCTCTTTACCTCGATCTTCCGGCGATCAATGATCTCCCTGATCAGGTGGAACCGCCTCAAAATGTGCCTGGACTTCTGCTGGGACCTGGGTTCCTTCGCTAAACCTATAGCGCCGTTGTTGTCACAATACAGCGGTATTGGATCAACAATGGTAGGAACCACCTGAAGCTCCGTGAGGAACTTCTACATCCAGACAGCTTCCTTTATGGCATCGCAAGCAGCAATGTACTCCGCTTCCATAGTTGAGTCAGCAACGGTCTCCTGCTTGGAACTCTTCCAGCAAACCGCCCATCCATTGAGGGTAAAGACATAACCCGACCTGGACTTGGAGTCATCCTTGTCACTCTGGAAGCTGGAGTCAGCAAAGGCCTCGATCTGGAGGTCTTTTCTGCCATACACCAAGAACATCTCCTTAGTCCTTCTCAGGTACTTGAGAATGTTCTTTACCGCTATCCAGTGTTTCTCCCCTAGGTCTGACTATACCGGCTTACAACGCTCAATGCGTATGCTACATCTGGTCTGGTACATAACATCACATACATTATAGAGCCTACCATAGAAGCGTAGGGTATAATAGACATGCGATCCCTTTCCAAATCAATCTTGGGAGACATCTCTTTGGAGAGGGTGATCCCGTGACAAGCCGGTAAATTACCGCGCTTGGAATCTTTCATACTGAATCTTTTCAGTATGGTGTCAATGTACCTGGACTGTGAAAGTCCCAACATCCTTTTAGATCTATCTCGATAGATCTGGATCCCCAGAATGTAGTTGACATCGCCCAGGTCCTTCATGGAGAACCTCTGCGACAAGAATCCTTTGACTGACTGTAGCATAGCAATATCATTTTCTATTAGGAGAATGTCATCCACGTACAAGACGAGGAATACCACAGTTCTCCCTACAATCTTACTGTAGATGCATGGTTCAACTGAGTTCTTGATAAAGTCGAATTCCCTGACAGTATCATCAAAGCAGATGTTCCAACTCCGCGATGCCTGCTTCAGTCCATAGATGGACTTGAGCAACTTGCACACTTTACCGCTGCTCCCACTCTGAATGAATCCTTCTGGCTGATCCATATAGACGCACTTTTCCAAATTTCCATTTAGAAAAGCCGTCTTTACGTCCATCTGCCAGATTTCATAATCGTGGAAGGCAGCAATGGCAAGAAGGATCCAAATGGATTTGAGCATGGCTACTATAGAAAAGGTCTCGTCGTAGTCCAAACCAGGTCTTTGACGAAAACCCTTTGCAACGAGCCTAGCTTTATAGGTTTCAACCTGCCCATCTACACCAATCTTCTTTCTGAAGATCCATTTGCAGCCTACGGGTTTTACCCCTTCTGGAGCAAAGTCCAAAGTCCAAACTTTGTTCGTGAACATGGACTCCATTTCGGTCCGCATTGCATCCAGCCATTTTACCGAGTCACCGCTCTGAATGGCTTGCTGTAAGCTAGTAGGCTCACCATAATCCATGGTGCAATCCTCTCTATCCCCGTCTATGAGAAAACCGTATTATCTCTCGGGCGAATGAGACTGCCTACTACTTCTGTGGAGTGGCGCAGGAATGTCCGGTTCTCCTGAAACTACTGGCTCTTCCAAGCTTTCCGTAATAGCTTGTGGTTCTGGAGTTTCTTCCAGTTCTATTGCACTCCCACTTATCTGGTTTTCCAAAAACTCAGTTTCCAAGAAGCGGGCATGTTGAGAAACAAAAACTTTTCGTTCTTCTGCGGAATAGAAAAGATACCCCCTGGAGTTCTTTCGGTATCCCACAAACTTACACTGTACTGAACGTGCCTCGAGCTTGTCCGCATGCTGCTTTTTTACAAAAGCTGGACATCCCCATGTCTTAAGATACTTAAGACAGGGTTTCTTCCCATTCCACATCTGATATGGAGTGGTAGGCACAGTCTTGGTTGGAGCTTTGTTCAAGAGATATGCAGCTGTTTCTAGTGCATAACCCCAGAAAGATCGCGGTAACTCAGCCTTACTCATCATGGAACGAACCATATCCAATAGGGTTCGATTCCGCCTTTCCGATACACCGTTGTGTTGTGGTGTGTATGGAGGAGTACGCTGAGAGAGAATTCCATTCTCTTTTAAGTAGTCCAGAAACTCGGCACTCATGTATTCACCACCTCGATCAGATCTCAGTGTCCTTATACTTTTGCCTGTTTGTTTTTCAACTTCATTCTTTTATTCCCGAAATTTCTCAAAGGCCTCGGATTTATGCTTCATTAAGAAGACATGTCCATACCTAGAGAAATCATCTGTGAAAGTAATGAAGTATGAATAACTGCTTCGCGCATGTGTAGACATTGGACCACACACGTCACTGTGTATGAGTCCTAAGAGCTCGCTCGCTCTTACTCCGTGTCCAGTGAACGGAGTCTTTGTCATCTTTCCCATGAGACATGATTCACAAGTGGCATAAGACTGGTACTCGAACGGATCCAAGTATCCTTCTTTATGTAACTTTGTTAACCGTGTCTCATTGATGTGACCCAGTCTACAATGCCATAAGAAAGCCTGATTTAATTTCGGAGACTTTCTTTTAAGTGTGTTCTGGACACTGAATATCTGATCTTCATTCAGTACGTATATACCGTTATTTAATGTACCTGACCCAATCAGAACTTGATTTAGGTTGATGTTTACTACATCGCTTACAAAAGTAAAATCATATCCTTCCTTAGAAAGTAAGGATACAGATATGATATTACAAGTCGCACCTGGTACATACAAACAGTCACGCAAAATCAATATCTGCCCAGTTGTCAGTCCAAGGTGATATCCCCCTACGGATTCAGCATCCATGCTCATTCCGTTAGCAACCCTGAGAGTCATATCACCTTTCCTGATAACCCTACGGTTTCTCAGAGCCTGTAACGAATTACAGATATGAGATCCTGATCCGTTATACAGTACCCACGAAGTAAGGTTAACTGACATACAGTTCTCTATTACAAACACACCCGAAGCCGAAGCCACAACATGCTTCGAATTCTGGCTACTGGCTATGCTAGCCCTGCAATCTTTCTGCCAATGTTCATTCCCGCAACAATAGGGACGTCCCTCTTCTACTATATCCAGTCCTGAAACTTCTGCCTTACCCTTTCTTTCTACTTTCCTGGTTTCCTTCTAGATACTAGGTAGAGACTGTAGAACTAAGTCAACACTTGACCCGTTCATCAACGTGGTTTTCAGGTCCATGAGCTCAAAATAGCTGGTCTCTGTAAGGACGTTGCCCCCTACAGATGACCCGATAACCAACCTCGCTTGAAGCAATTCGTTCGAGGTCTCATATCTTGCGATACGAGATTGCTCTCTATATAAATCTTTGTTATGGAGGAAGATAGATACTAAGACCATCTTCTCGTGCTGCCTCTGGCATTTACCATCAACTGAGGCTAACACGAGGCACTTGGCTTTCGCACATTCCTTTTCCGATGTCTTGTGGATATGAATATCCGTGACTGGGGAAACTGGACCTGAGACGGCAGGGGTTGGATTAGTCGAGAGGTGTTCCATCTTTTCATGGGCAACGGACATCAGGACAGACTTTTGCCAGTCATAACAGTCAGATTCAGTCATTTTATTATCTAGATGTAACCTAGGTGTGGTCACAGGGTCGCTGCAATTAAGAAAGAGAGAAGAAAACACTCAGCATGATACTCTTGCAAGTTTAGGTTGGTTTTTAATTTATCTAAACAGGATGGCTCCCGCTGTCTCTCGAATCCCTCCTCAAACCATAAAGGAAGAATTAGTCGGGATCAATCTCACCGTACAATACTTACTTAACCGTTCAGCCAGGCTAGTGTCAGAACTTCGAGGGAGGTTTTCCAATGCTTTTGCGAAGTTCCTTAATTAAATAACCTCTTTTCCCTGTGGGCGTAGCCCCGCTAACACCTTTCTAGACGTCTACTTGGTTTATAGCATTGATCGTTAAGTGAAAAAGTTCCCGAGGAGTAGCATATACTCACAGTAGGATCGGGATCCAAATATCATCGTGTGACAAAACTGAAGAAATCCTACCAGAATCATCACACTCCAAATGGTATGCATCGCTAGCAAGTTTCAGTACTTATGAAACTTCCGATGTGGATTTTTGCCCCATGCTCTTATGATCTTGACGAAGGTCAACAAATCATAAGTCACATGTCAAGTTCTACCCGTCATTGTCCAGGTTAATTTGAACCCACCCGTATATATACCCTTGACGAAGGTCAACAAGGTAATATGACTATCCCAAACCAACGCATCTATCTATGCTACATATGAACACCCAACAGCTACCAATCACTATGCCTTGACGAAGGTCAACAAACATAGCTTGAATACTATTGAATATTCATATGAAACGACGAAGGGCTACGAAGGGTTTTGGTGAAACCGTGAACGTAGTGAAGTTGATATAATCGAAGGAACGAGATAGCTTTCAAAAGGAGTGGCTCAAGCTCCGCATTTAAAAGTTTGTTTTGAAAAGAACAGAGTGGTGTTTCGAAAGTGTTCCAACGACTTTAGCTTTGGTTTATTTTTCTTGCATTAGTTCTTTTAATGCGTCCCATCATTTAATCCTACCATTGCAGAAAACAACCAAAATATGACGTACGCTTATGCCATTCGCATTCGCCACAGGGCCCCGTCATTACCCGTTAGGTTACTTAACTAACGACAGAGCGGGGGCTGGGCTAGCGCGGCTGTAAAACATAGGCAATGCCTAAATAATATCATATATAAATATATTGCAATGATAGCCATTTCAGATCACAGATGAACATATTGGATATACTAGGAATCCGTAATTCGTACGAGCCTGTAACGAAAAGCAGATTACACGGTCGCGGTGAATAGCCAATACCCCACCCAAGACCCCTACGGGTGCGGCAAACTACTTGCCAAGTACCCGAAGCGGAGCAACCTCCCTCAACACCGTGAGTAGGCCACTCGGCACTTCGAGATACCCGGTAATTTGTGCACCCCCTCCATGGGTCTATCCTGGGAGCAAAAACAGTAAAAAGAAATTATACAATGACGGCTACAACCCCGACCCGGTTGTGCGGTCATACAAATAATTATTAAATCAATTTACAAATTTACATGAATTGAAAGAAAAGAAAACTCTCGTCTCACAACCCCCCGGCTATTCTCTAGCGACAATCCAATGAATTCATATACACATACCAGCAACGTTACGGATCACAGATTTGTCTAACCTCCACTAATCGACATATAGCGATTAGCAGACGTTCAATACAAATATCACATCACAGATAAATACCCGTCAGCTTAAGTCTTTAGAAACTCGATCAAAATACGGTTTTTAAAGCCCCAAAAACAAATTTTTCTTTCTGGAAAATCTGGGCTGAAAAAACATATACCAAAAATCCCAAAACACCCCTATGAACAAACTGCAACCAAAATTCCCCACGGCCGAGTCAACTCGGCGGCGGAACCACGGCGGGAGCACGCTACCGCCGCGTTTCCACGGCGCTTTGATCGGATCAGTGGTCGAAATTTTTGCAGTTTGTTCTAAAAACCCTGATCCGAATTTTAAAGCATGATTTATAATTTTTGGAACAGAGGAAAAATTCGACAGAAAGTAGATTTTACGGGTGTTTTTCGCGACTTTTTCTCCGATCGAATTTCTAGTTACTATGTTAACATGTTAGGTAGTGTTTAACCTTTCTCTGATACCACTGTAAGTCCATGCTACCTATCCCGGTACTTACAGGATTGCGGAATTTGATGAAAAACAATTTTCTTGAGGCGGTAACATGGACTCAATACGGATCTTTGTTAAACTATCTACCTAACAACCTAATTACGAGTTGTTAACTACTCGGTTAGGGGGTTATACCTTTTATTCTTGAACTCCTTCGTCTTCATCTCTTGATGGTGTACGAATCGGCTTCACCCCGTCGTCTCCTTGCATCGAAGATCGATCCACCCGAAAGCTTCTACCTTTGGCTTCTTCTTCGAACTTTGAAGAAACTAATTCACTTGGTTTGCCAAACCTTGTGAACTAGAATGAGTAGAGGAGAGTGTGTTGGGATTTTCTCTATGGTTCTTGCTTCTCAACACATGAGATAAGTGAACCATAGACAAGAAAGAGAGTAAGAGGAAGAGGGTGAGAGCAAGAGAATGAGAGAGCTCAAGAGAGAGAAAGCCCATGAAAGAATGAGCCTCTCTTTTCTCTTTCACTCTCTCATAATCCAAAAGCATCATGAGCCATAATGTTAATCAAGTATTATGTGATGGTTCATATCATGTCAAAGGCAATATCATTTCCATGCACTCATTTTGCAAACCACAACAAGCAAGCAAAAGTCTTTGCATGAAAATGACAACCATTGTGATGATGATGGTCAACTAGTCCAACCTAGTCAACCAGTCAACAAAGTCAACCCCTCAACAACCTTGTCACTATAATACTTAATTAATATTATTGCTAATCATATATCATATTCTCATTAGGGTTTAACAAAAAGTCAACAGTCAACAGTCAACAACCCTAATGAGAATTCTCTGCCTTTGTCTCTCTGTCAACTGTGCATACACACCCGCATCCGCGTTTCGAGGAACACGAATACATACGAGATAAAACCAATCACAAAACGTACACTAGGATCTGGCTTAAATCAAAGCCCGCTACTGTTAACTGTCCGGACACTAAACGTGCACAAGTGCACGGATGTGACCGAACCCTGTCGCAAAACCATGCGACCTGTCGCAAAACCATGCGACCTCTACTCTTTTGAGTGAAGGCGAATAGCTTTCTGTATGGGATTCTAAAGACTCGACACTACGCTGGCAGTGGGTTTAATCACAGACCACAAGCGGCACTAGCTGTGCGTAACGGCCCCCAGGTAGATGCCGCCAAGAAGACTGACAAGGTGAAACCCATCTGAACTCCTACTGAGCCTGAATGTGACGGTCTCCGTACAGTCCGGTCTGTTCGTCTGATACATCGTATGGCGGACCTAGGGGGCAGTAAACGTCAGTCCCCTAATAGCAGTACAAGTCATGTCGGAGTGAAGCCCAAAACACCCTGAGATAACACTGGAAGCCTACCAGTATATCTCGCTTGCCCTGGCCAGGGACTACTCGTGTAATGGCTCTCCTAGACACAGCGCGATGTCAACCCCCAATACCGGGAGAGACGAATCCTGTCTAACCGTCACTGCCTCCAAGTGCTTCGGGACTGCACCCAACTACTACCTGTTTGCATGACTCCTTTGAGCCATTGTAGGGTAGTAATCAAAGTACAGTGGGAACACACTCGAGGCGAAGTGACAGTGTCAAGTCAGCGGACTAAGCTGTACTCATGTCACCTGGGAACTGACAACTGACGATAGGTATAATACCAACCAGTCAGTTCCCGACGAGTCCTGTCCAGTGTACTCGTAACCTAACGAGCACCCGCATACTATTTTAAGTACGATGTACTGACGGCTGTGGGACAGACCGTCTCCCCTGCTGGGATGAGAAGCGCATACGCTAGTCTACTTCGGAGTATCGATGCCGTGTCTCGATAGTCCTGCGAATAGGGACCTGTATAAGGATGTGCTTTGTAACGTGTTGAAAATCGTTTCGGTGAAATTTCGAAAAAAATCGGTAAAATAAGGGGGTTTTCTGTAAAAAGTCAAAATACAAATATCTTATTATAAAAATTAAATATACATATTCTAGCTATGTAATTGCTATTATTTGGTGTTTATTGAGCCGCTGGTGAAATTTTAAATTTTCTGAAAAAAATATTATTTTATTATTATTTTAAGCCGTTACTAATACATTTAATTAGGGAAAATTACAAATTCGAATGAGTTGAAACAAATTTTGTGCATCATAAAACATTAAATAAAATTTTATCATGTGGTTTTTGGAACGAAAATATTCGCCAAAACGGTTTAGAATTTATTGAAGAAAAAGACTTTTTTTTAGCGTAAATGGATGTTCGGGGTATTGTATTTATCATTTTTCATCATCCCACACCCGTAAACACACCCAAACCCCCATTTCCCCATCATGATGGTTGAACCCTTGCTGCCCCACTCCCACTCTTTTCCCCACTTCAAAAAGAAAAGAGAAGAAAACAAAAGAAAATGAAAGAAAGAATAATATACATGCATAAGAATGGGCTTTGACTTTATTTTTGACTTTCAAACCAACACCCACACTCTCTCACCTCTCCCCCCTCCTCTCTAGCCGACCATTGCTGATTTGTTCAGCCCCTCCCCTCTCTTTCCCTCATTTCTTCTCTTCTCCAAAAAAATCCTCAAGAAAAAAAATTGTCAAAAATCAAGCAAAATTCCAAATCAAAATCCACCTCCTACCCATTTTTCCTTGGCTACCATTGCATGGATCTAGGGATTTAGAACTCAATTTAGAAGCTATGTTAGCATGCTAGATCTCAATCATGTTGAGGTATAAATCCTAAACCATAATGTAATTTTCGATTAATTACTTCAATGTAGTCTAATTAGGTGTTAAATTGTGGGTTTAATTGAATGTTTGGAAATTCAAGTGGGGATTTTGAATTGAAGCTAGGGTTTGAATTAAATTAGGTTCTTTATCACTAGCTTATGTTTGTAATGAGGGGATTAACATGTAATTGAATGCAAAATCTAATTTGGTTACTAGTTGCTAATTTGTTAGTTTAAAAATGGTGATAATTATGCTAAATTGCTAACTAGGTTTTGGAAATTAAATAAAAATGTGGGATTAAAATCTAGTTAGGATTTTTAGCACATCATTAAGGTTTCCATGAGTGGTTTAACTATTTAAAATATGCAAAACCAAGTTTAATTGTAAAATTGTGAATTTTACATTAAAAAGTGTTAAAATTGATATTTTTGCAAATTAGGATTTTGGAAATTATGCAAATTTAGGAGATTAAAAATATGGTTAGGGTTTTTATCGTATTATTAACTTTATTGAGCGTAGTTTAATGCTTTAGAGCATGGAAATCCAACCTAAATTGTAGTTTGTGAATTTTTGGCTATGAAATTGTTAAAAATGGTATTTTGTAAACTAGAATATTAGGGTTTTTGGAATTTAATAAGATTAAATTCCGGAAATTGTTTCTATGACTTATTTAAGATATTTAATAAGTATATTGGCCGCTACATTCATTTAAACGTCATGTTTTGTACAAAAACGGCGAATTGTGCTTGCTAGATTTTCGGAAAAATGACTTTTTAAGTGAAATTGGGGTTTTTGTGAGTTTTAACCTAGTTTATATTAAAATTAGTGTTCGTGAATATGCAAATGAGTGTGATTGGATTTTTCTCGATGGTTTGACGTTTGTACATCGACATCGAGGGTTGGTTTGACTATTCTTGTATGCGTAGGCGATAGGTTTGGACCTATGCGTGATACGCGTGCCGATTTGATTTTCGTATGCCGTTTCGATTTCGAATTTAGTTTTAATGCGATACGGTGCGTTATGATATGTAGGTACCCCATGTGGACTTCGAGGCGACAAGCAAGCGCGTGGCGGCGTCGGCACCGGCAAGCGAGAACCAGGTGAGTAGATTTATATCTACGGGGAGAAGTCGGGTGGATGGCGTATAGCACCCCCGCAGTCCGTGGTGGTGTATACGGATGCGTATACACACCAACAATTATTGTATGTTTTGGGATTAATAACGATGTTAGGATGGATATTGGTGTGTTGGATTACTTTATTGTTGCGAACCCTAGGGTAGTGTTGCACTACACATACACACATACATACTTGCATACATTCCTATTGATATGTGGTCATGGGATTCTTTATAGTTATGTGTTCACATGGGTATGGGACTATGTGTTCACATACGGATTGAGGATGATACTTGGGGTTGAGCTGAGTCGATGAGATTTGATTGAGGCCGTGAGATCGGTGATATAGCAGGGTTCGTATCTTAGATACGACATGACGTTGTAGCGGGTCCTTGACGTAGTGTTTCACACACGTCCATGCATACGTAGGCGGTATCAGTATGGTACTAGACGTAGATCAGTACCCCGATCATGATATTTGATAAAGAGGATACCAGGTGAATAGTATGATGAATGTGATATTGACCCGTACCCAGATTGGGATGCCGTACGACGGATTTACGTACGAGCTATATTGATGATTGATCCGCACTCTTGACTTGGGATGCCTGATTATAGATATGGTATCGGATATGATATTATTGAGGGGGGATCACCGACTATACATATACAGGTATGTATATGTATCGACTCAGATGACAGGCGGTTCCCTTACCTGTAGTTCAGCTTGTTAGTTCAGCCGTATAGTTTAGTGTAGTTGTTAGATTAGATTAGACTTCTTACCTATTTCAAAAACCAACGAATCGTGGGCATTCTTAAAGACAGCCCAAGGGATCCTACGGATATTTCAAAAGACGTATCTTTTCATAAAAACACCGTAGCCCCTATTTTCAAAACCCATGATTCATGTTATTTCAAAAGGCACCATTTGTAGGACTTATATTAGATTAATGCAGATTGTTATAGTTGCGTCTAGTTTTCAGCTCCCGCTCTTTTTTTGTGGTCCGCTTCGCATCGCATGCTTATTTTATGTTTCATATTCCATTAGTGATATCATGCTGTTAGGACACCAGCACCATTACCGATGATGCGTAGGTACCACGTACACTTAATTGCCGGCTCACACACATCTTCATCGGTAATTGCCATGTCTCGTACACCTTAGAAAATATTATTGCTTAACTTAACTAGATAGCTAGTAGTTTGACATAATATTAGTGTACTTACCTTATATGCCAGCTTATATATTGTAGTTATTACTTGTCACTTCATACATACTGTTATTCATCGTTATGCCGCATTCATGGATTCTCATGCATATATTCACTATTTTACGTGTTATTGAGGTTTTGGATTCGGATTTCCATGAGATTTTCTGGATTTGGAGGAAAACAGCAAAAACATAAATAAACCTTTTCTCTCTTTTAAAATAAAAAGTGCGGTTTTTCTATGATGTATGAGTCGTCCACCATGAGTTTGCTGATGGATTTTGAGACCCGATTCGAGGAGTGGAGGAACCGTTTCGGGTACATGGTGGGCCCGGTATGGTATCACGGAGCAAGATGAATGTGGTGTTATGTTGAGCCTGGCAGGGGACAGATTACCTACCGGTGATATTATCCGACGCGTCGGATATCCGGAGGATACCGTCGTGGTCTTGAGATGGATGGTAGGGGCCGGTCTGGACTGACGGCGCCCTAGATATTGAGATTAAGACATTGATATTTCAAGACATTAAGATTTATGTTTTGTGTCGATTCTAGACACTGTTGATACTGATTTCATTTATGATACCTCAGTTTAAAAATACAAAGGAAATCTCACTAATTTATGAAAACAGTTCTTCATTTACATGTATTCTGTTTTCATGCATTTATCCCTCATTCATATGATATATTGCTACCTAAGGCACTGACACGGGCACATTTGATTACACTCGGGTTAGATATTTACCCTAGCCTTATTATAGGCTACGTGTTATTCATATATTTGAGGATATATTATGATCATTGACCTTGGTTGCGTTATTTATGCGATTTCTTTTCGTAGATGTTTTTCTATTCACGAGTTGGCAACTCACCCCCGTTGTGCCCCAGTTTCTTGCAGGTTTGCCGTACAGGTTTCATTACGGCTTGTGGGCATAGTTTCCTTCGGGTGATTTGCTAGTAGGTGGGTTTACTTGTATCGTACCCCCCATTATATAACTTGTATATTATTACTTTGTTGTATCTAGAAGTTCCATCAACCAAACATGTATTTATTTTGAGATAGAGACCAGTGATGTTATTCCTTCGACCTTAGAGCCGCGCGTTATATTTCTGTGGTTTTCTTATGGTTTGAGTTCCCTTTTGAATTTTGATCATCGCCGTTGGCGTTGTATATTATATTGCTTGTGTGGTTGTGACCGTCGATTGACGAAGAGCTAGCTCCCGCTTGGGGATGCCTTTTTTCTTGATTTCGTATACTCTTCATGTTGTATCCCTTTTGGGGGCCAGTATTTACAAAGGTGACTCTGCCGAAATTTTCAGTAAATTTTTGATGTTTTAAAAACCGCATAATTCGGCTTATGCTATTGAAATTACATGCTTTAAGTTGGTTTTTCCTGCACTCTACTACTTTTCTTGGTTTGGATTTCTGGGTTTTCGGTTTACTTAGATTACGTATGTCTCGAGACGTTCGTAGTTTAAGTGCCGGTCATGTTCCGTACTTTCGGGCCGTGACAAAGTTGGTATCAGAGCGTTAGGTTTTACCTTCGGAGCGTAGGATGACCCTTGGTTGATGGAATAGGTGACTAAAGTAGAGTAACGTACCGTGGGTATGTTCCGCGGCATATTTACGATACGCTACTCCACTTAAGAAGCCTTAGGATGTACATTTCTTTGCTCAGTATTATATTCATTCCGATCTAGCCTCATCAGTACCCGTTATGGTTTTGCTACCACGATTACGGGCAGGGAGAGCTACGGCGAGAGTTGCAGTCAGCACTAGCTCGTTACGAACGAGGACTGACCAGGGCGTGATTCCGGCGACACATGATTGCACAGATGTGTCTTTTTATTGTGTTTTCGCGCCATGAGGGTTGATGGATCGCTGTGTGAGATTACTCGGACGGGCAGATAAGCACCGGAGGATTCAGCCAATGATAGAAGGTCGCTAGTCATCGAGGATGAATGACTAGGACATGTGGATCGTTCGCCTACCCCGATGCGAGGTCATCAGATAGATTGATTACAGCTAGAGACGACTTCATGCGGAGACGTTGGGAGTCGACAGAGGCGATCGAATGTCAGAAACCTATTATTCTAAGTTTAAAGTAGTCGGAAAGACATGCAGGCAATTCTATGGTCCCTCTAGAAGAATGAAACCCTAACTCGACCTAATTACCGTGTGAAAGCCTTTGAACCTTCGGGTTTGCGGCAGTTCTACGGCGCCATTAGTGAGGCTTGGGTTTGCCCTTTTACGGCTGGACCACCGATGCTGTGGTATGTACTCGATACTATTAAACTGTACCCAAGATGTTGAGCCCTTGGGGGGATTATGAGGTTTTG
This sequence comes from Agapanthus africanus, assembly GCA_030015575.1. Lineage (NCBI taxonomy): Eukaryota > Viridiplantae > Streptophyta > Magnoliopsida > Asparagales > Amaryllidaceae > Agapanthus > Agapanthus africanus. Next base: position 218,242,773 of record CM057344.1, read on the forward strand.
ACAATCGATTGGATGGTTCGACTTAATTCGGATGCTAGGTGGTGAGACGCATTCTTGGGAGACTCCCAATACGAGGATAGCCGTTGGAGCTCAGTCCATGTAGCCACGATGAGACGAGTCCGAAGCAGTCGACATTAGAGAAAGTGGAGTAAGAGGTTCGTACCAGATCTAGATAAGATGACGTTCCACTCCTCCGACATCAGAGATGCGATACGCATGCCGAGGCATTTTACTTGGATATACCTTCCAGAAGGAGTCGCGATGAGTATACAGCCGTTCCGGAACAAGAAACAGATATAGTAAAGGACGATGACTTCCGGACAGTTGGCAGAGACGAGACATGGAAGAGACCGTGAGCTGGATTCCTTCCAGGACACTGCTGCAATGATACTTGCACCCAGGATCAGATGTGTCGCGTACATTTAGAGAGCCAGAGGCCGACGCCAGTGATATGCTGTCTTACGAGTGGTCGCGATGATTGACCGAAAGATGACCAGAGAAGTGCCAGAACGGGATCATCCCCGTTAGCACACCTGACAGGGCCGATGAGCCGATGGACCGAAAGATTGGTAATTCATGGTGAAGACCTTGACCCAGGAGTGGTCATTGTTACGCACACCAGCAGGCCAGAGTTCATGATCATCGACGAGACGTCCCACTAGTGACCGCGACAGTTGGCCCGAGATTCTTAGAGGATGCACTTGAGCGGTACTATTCCGCCATTATTGATTCCGATGTTTTGGGTGATTTATTCGCATGATTTGATTTTGATGATTGGGGATTTACGATCTTTGCACGGTGTTGCACTTGATATCGTTTTCGTGTTTTGGTTTCACATGTTTGTGATTTTACGGTTTTAGACATTTGAGTTGATTCTGTGCGTATGCACGCACACGAATTGGTTCCTGCACTCTGTATAGTTTATATATGCTTGCAGTGCAGTGATACGCCTTTTGTGCACTTAGATGCACTGGACTTCGATTTCGATTATGATACTCGATATTTGTTTTATGCACCTTATGCACCTGATTTGATTTTGCGCATGTTCGGCGCTTGATATTGGATTTCATGATTTCGTGCATGATAGATGCCCCTGGTTTTGGGTTTTCGCGCATGTTGAGCGCATGTTTTGAGATGCGATTTTGGTGCACACCAGATGCACTAAATCGAGATTTTTTTCGTGCATGTCAGATGCACCTGATTTTGCTGTCAGGCACACACGTTGCCTACGACAGATGTTTCGTGCACACCCGATGCACGTAGATGTTGTTTCTGTGCGCATGTATGGCACATTCATGGATTTTGATTTCCGTGCGCACCAGACGCACGTAGCATTCATGTGCATATTTTGGGATTGATTTCGTATAAAGCAGTACGTTTTATGATATTGCTATGTGTTTTCGTACTAAGCAGGACTAGTCAGAGGACAGTACCTGAATATATTTTGCACGCATTGATAGTTATTGAAGGGATTTCCAAAAAGCGAGCTATAGCCTCAGTATTTACCTACGTGTCTGATATGACACAAAATGTTTAAAACAAGGAGACCCTTCTAAATTGTTTCCAAAACGGCGGAACGTACATTTCAAACAAAGGTATATATGTATATAGTTATTTTCTTATGATAGACGTCCGCCACTGTGCAATGTTATACGCGTTGAACATCGACTTAAAGAGATTTGGCATGCATTTCCTTCAGATACTTACAGATATAGATTCGATATTTACATGTATAGTTTCGAGTTATGTCATATTGGTTTTGATTTGGATTTGGTATTGATGTCTTCTCCATGACTCCGATGATTGCGGGATGCTTGACGGAGTTTTGATTTGAGTTATATACTCATTTTTCAAGCGCATGCGCTGCGCTACGATTTGTTTTATGTATTTACAATTTCGGAGCCCCGACGAGTTGATGGTTTTCTTAGATGTTTTAGTATTTGGGGGAGTTTGAATTTAAATTCGGGAACTGAATTTCTTTAAGGGGGGAAGATTGTAACGTGTTGAAAATTGTTTCGGTGAAATTTCGAAAAAAATCGGTAAAATAAGGGGGTTTTCTGTAAAAAGTCAAAATACAAATATCTTATTATAAAAATTAAATATACATATTCTAGCTATGTAATTGCTATTATTTGGTGTTTATTGAGCCGCTGGTGAAATTTTAAATTTTCTGAAAAAAATATTATTTTATTATTATTTTAAGGCGTTACTAATACATTTAATTAGGGAAAATTACAAATTGGAATGAGTTGAAACAAATTTTGTGCATCATAAAACATTAAATAAAATTTTATCATGTGGTTTTTGGAACGGAAATATTTGCCAAAACGGTTTAGAATTTATTGAAGAAAAAAGGCTTTTTTTTAGAGTAAATGGATGTTTGGGGTATTGTATTTATCATTTTTCATCATCCCACACCCATAAACACACCCAAACCCCCATTTCCCCATCATGATGGCTGAACCCTTGCTGCCCCACTCCCACTCTTTTCCCCACTTCAAAAAGAAAAGAGAAGAAAACAAAAGAAAAGAAAAGAAAGAATAATATACATGCATAAGAATGGGCTTTGACTTTATTTTTGACTTTCAAACCAACACCCACACTCTCTCACCTCTCCCCCCTCCTCTCTAGCCGACCATTGCTGATTTGTTCAGCCCCTCCCCTCTCTTTCCCTCATTTCTTCTCTTCTCCAAAAAAATCCTCAAGAAAAAAAATTGTCATAAATCAAGCAAAAATCCAAATCAAAATCCACCTCCTACCCATTTTTCCTTGGCTACCATTGCATGGATCTAGGGATTTAGAACTCAATTTGGAGGCTATGTTAGCATGCTAGATCTCAATCATATTGAGGTATAAATCCTAAACCATAATGTAATTTTCGATTAATTACTTCAATGTAGTCTAATTAGGTGTTAAATTGTGGGTTTAATTGAATGTTAGGAAATTCAAGTGGGGATTTTGAATTGAAGCTAGGGTTTGAATTAAATTAGGTTCTTTATCATTAGATTATATTTGTAATGAGGGGATTAACATGTAATTGAATGCAAAATCTAATTTGGTTACTAGTTGCTAATTTGTTAGTTTAAAAATGGTGATAATTATGCTAAATTGCTAACTAGGTTTTGGAAATTAAATAAAAATGTGGGATTAAAATCTAGTTAGGATTTTTAGCACATCATTAAGGTTTCCATGAGTGTTTAACCATTTAAAATATGCAAAACCAAGTTTAATTATAAAATTGTGAATTTTACATTAAAAAGTGTTAAAATTGATATTTTTGCAAACTAGGATTTTGGAAATTATGCAAATTTAGGAGATTAAAAATATGGTTAGGGTTTTTATCGTATTATTAACTTTATTGAGTGTATTTTAATGCTTTAGAGCATGGAAATCCAACCTAAATTGTAGTTTGTGCATTTTTGGCTATGAAATTGTTAAAAGGGGTATTTTGTAAACTAAAATATTAGGGTTTTTGGAATTTAATGAGATTAAATTCCGGAAATTATTTATATGACTTATTTAAGATATTTAATAAGTATATTGGCCGCTACATTCTTTTAAACGTCATGTTTTGTACAAAAACGGCGAATTGTGCTTGCTAGATTTTCGGAAAAATGACTTTTTAAGTGAAATTGGGGTTTTTGTGAGTTTTAACCTAGTTTATATTAAAATTAGTGTTCGTGAATATGCAAATGAGTGAGATTGGATTTTTCTCGATGGTTTGACGTTTGTACATCGACATCGAGGGTTGGTTTGACTATTCTTGCATGCGTAGGCGATAGGTTTGGACCTATGTGTGATACGCGTGCCAATTTGATTTTCGTATGCCGTTTCGATTTCGAATTTAGTTTTAATGCGATACGGTGCGTTATGATATGTAGGTACCCCATGTGGACTTCGAGGCGACAAGCAAGCGCGTGGCGGCGTCGGCACCGGCAAGCGAGGACCAGGTGAGTAGATTTATATCTACGGGGAGAAGTCGGGTGGATGGCGTATAGCACCCCCGCAGTCCGTGGTGGTGTATACGGATGTGTATACACACCAACAATTATTGTATATTTTGGGATTAATAACGATGTTAGGATGGATATTGGTGTGTTGGATTACTTTATTGTTGCGAACCCTAGGGTAGTGTTGCACTACACATACACACATACATACTTGCATACATTCCTATTGATATGTGCTCATGGGATTCTTTATAGTTATGTGTTCACATGGGTATGGGACTATGTGTTCACATACGGATTGAGGATGATACTTGGGGTTGAGCTGAGTCGATGAGATTTGATTGAGGCCGTGAGATCGGTGATATAGCAGGGTTCGTATCTTAGATACGACATGACGTTGTAGCGGGTCCTTGACGTAGTGTTTCACACACGTCCATGCATACGTAGGCGGTATCAGTATGGTACTAGACGTAGATCAGTACCCCGATCATGATATTTGATAAAGGGGATACCAGGTGAATAGTATGATGAATGTGATATTGACCCGTACCCAGATTGGGATGTCGTACGACGGATTTACGTACGAGCTATATTGATGATTGATCCGCACTCTTGACTTGGGATGCCTGATTATAGATATGGTATCGGATATGATATTATTGAGGCGGGATCACCGACTATACATATACAGGTATGTATATGTATCGACTCAGATGACAGGCGGTTCCTTTACTTGTAGTTCAGCTTGTTGGTTCAGCCGTATAGTTTAGTGTAGTTGTTAGATTAGATTAGACTTCTTACCTATTTCAAAAACCAACGAATCGTGGGCATTCTTAAAGACAGCCCAAGGGATCCTACGGATATCTCAAAAGACGTATCTTTTCATAAAAACACCGTAGCCCCTATTTTCAAAACCCATGATTCGTGTTATTTCAAAAGGCACCATTTGTAGGACTTATATTAGATTAATGCAGATTGTTATAGTTGCGTCTAGTTTTCAGCTCCCGCTCTTTTTTTGTGGTCCGCTTCGCATCGCATGCTTATTTTATGTTTCATATTCCATTAGTGATATCATGCTGTTAGGACACCAGCACCATTACCGATGATGCGTAGGTACCACGTACACTTAATTGCCGGCTCACACACATCTTCATCGGTAATTGCCATGTCTCGTACACCTTAGAAAATATTATTGCTTAACTTAGCAAGATAGCTAGTAGTTTGACATAATATTACTGTACTTACCTTATATGCCAGCTTAGATGTTGTAGTTATTACTTGTCACTTCATACATACTGTTATTCATCGTTATGCCGCATTCATGGATTCTCATGCATATATTCACTATTTTACGTGTTATTGAGGTTTTGGATTCGGATTTCCATGAGATTTTCTGGATTTGGAGGAAAACCGCAAAAACATAAATAAACCTTTTCTCTCTTTTAAAATAAAAAGTGCGGTTTTCCTATGATGTATGAGTCGTCCACCATGAGTTTGCTGATGGATTTCGAGACTCGATTCGAGGAGTGGAGGAACCGTTTCGGGTACATGGTGGGCCCGGTATGGTACCCCGGGGCAAGATGAATGTGGTGTTGACGTTGAGCCTGGCAGGGGACAGATTACCTACCGGTGATATTATCGGACGCGTCGGATATCCGGAGGATACCGTCGTGGTCTTGAGATGGATGGTAGGGGCCGGTCTGGACTGACGGTGCCCTAGATATTGAGATTGAGACATTGATATTTCGAGACATTAAGATTTATGTTTTGTGTCGATGCTAGACACTGTTGATACTGAATTCATTTATGATACCTCAGTTTAAAAATACAAAGGAAATCTCACTAATTTATGAAAACAGTTCTTCATTTACATGTATTCTGTTTTCATGCATTTATACCTCATTCATATGATATATTGCTACCTGAGGCACTGACACGGGCACATGAGATTACACTCGGGTTAAATATTTACCCTAGCCTTGTTATAGGCTACGTGTTATTCATATATTTGAGGATATATTATGATCATTGACCTTGGTTGCCTTATTTATGCGATTTCTTTTCGTAGATGTTTTTCTATTCACGAGTTGGCAACTCACCCCCGTTGTGCCCCAGTTTCTTGCAGGTTTGCCGTACAGGTTTCATTACGGCTTGCGGGCATAGTTTCCTTCGGGTGATTTGCTAGTAGGTGGGTTTACTTGTATCGTACCCCCCATTATATAACTTGTATATTATTACTCTGTTGTATCTAGAAGTTCCATCAACCAAACATGTATTTATTTTGAGATAGAGACCAGTGATGTTATTCCTTCGACCTTAGAGCCGCGCGTTATATTTCTGTGGTTTTCTTGTGGTTTGAGTTCCCTTTTGAATTTTGATCCTCGCCGTTGGCGTTGTATATTATATTGCTTGTGTGGTTATGACCGTCGATTGACGATGAGCTAGCTCCCGCTTGGGGATGCCTTTTTTTCTTGATTTCGTATACTATTCATGTTGTATCCCGTTTGTGGGCCAGTATTTACAAAGGAGACTCTGCCGAAATTTTCAGTAAATTTTTGATGTTTTAAAAACCGCATAATTCGGCTTATGCTATTGAAATTACTTGCTTTAAGTTGGTTTTTCCTGCACTCTACTACTTTTCTTGGTTTGGATTTCTGGGTTTTCGGTTTACTTAGATTACGTACGTCTCGAGACGTTCGTAGTTTAAGTGCCGGTCATGTTCCGTACTTTCGGGCCGTGACATGCTTATGGATTACCCAGCCCCCACGAGTGTGACTGCCATCACAACGCTGGTAATCAAGCAAAGATGCTAAGGGCTCCACTAATGCGTATAGGTGATATAATAAAATAAACACATGTACACATTAAAGTAGAAACGAACCAAGTAGCATACTAACATTTTGAGCAAGATTGTCAATACAAGGTGAATATCCTAAGCTTCCATTAAGTAATATACATACTAGTATGATACAGTAATGGCCTCTAGGGCATATACACTAACATCAACACACCATCATATACTTCAACCTCACTACAAACCAGCACACCAACTAAACCAACACAACAGCCCAGCAGTAGCAGCTGCAACACACACACAAGAAGAAAGAGAATTGCAACCAGCAGCTGCAGCCACTGCAACAAAAAAAGCAGAACAGCATCAGCTGCAAAAGCAACACCAGCAGCTGTAGCAACAGTCCAGCAACAGCCCTTCCTCCTTCCTCCTTCCCTTCTCCTTCATTCTAGGACCCCTTGAGGTATAATCTTGCAACCCAACTCCCTTCTTGCTTGGTTATGGTCGTTAAAGCTGAAATTTAGTGTTTATATTGTGATCTAGTGCTAGTTTAGGTGATTTGAGACAGATTTGGCCAAGTGATGGTTTTAATTATTAGTGTAACCTTATTAAGTGTGTTTGAGACCAGTTAACCCAAGATTTGTCTCAGGTTTCACCAAAATACAGATTTATAGAACTTTTCATGTCGGTTTGTGAGGAATTGGAGCGTGCAGGTGAATCTAGAGTGATCCGGGGCCAATACTAGAAAAGTAAAAAATACTAGGGGCTTAGATAGACTACCAAGAGACCACCCTCTGCAGACGAGAGCCCAAATCCCTTGTAGGGCCGGCCTGGCCGGTTTTTGGGGGTATGTGGCCGGCCCCCCTGTAATGTTAGGTGCCCAATTTGCTTTAGTAGGTCATATTTACCCTGTACATCACCCCAGAGTTGTTTAATTGCCTTGTTTTGACCTGAACAGAAATCTGGGACCACTTTTTTGGGTTGCTTCCATGTTTTTCATGATGTTTATAGATTTAAGTTTTGGTATTTGGTGATTCGTTTCTGTCGGGTGGCGTTTGAACGTTAACGGCAAAGGGTTATTGGTCGTTTTTGCATGCGAGGCTATAGGTTTTTACCTATTGGCGTAACGTGTACCATTTTGGTTTCCGACATGGTATTCATGTGTTTTAGTGTGTGATATCTTTGTAGGTACCCCATGTGGCATCAAAGCGTTGGAGATGCAAATGGTGACATCGGAATCGGCACACATAAACAAGGTGAGTAGATTTATATCTACGGGGAGAAATAGGGTGGATGGCGTATAGCACCCTCGCAGTCCGTGGTGATGTATACGGATGCGTATACACACCTACAATAATTATATGTTATTTGGGATTAATGGTGATGTTTAGGATGGACATTAGTGTGTTGGATTGATTTAGTGTCGTGAAACCCTAGAGTAGTTGGTGCACTGCACATACACACGCATATACATACTTGCATACATCCTTATTTCATTTGTGGTTATGGGATTCTATATGGTTATGTGTTCACATGGGTATGGGACTATGTGTTCACACACGGATTTGAGGATGATACATGGGATTGAGATAAGTCGATGATATTTGATCTGAGTTTATGATATCAATGATATGGCAGGATTCGTACTTGAGATACGTCCTGATATGATAGCGGGTCATAGATGACGATGCCATGTGCATAGTGATGTATATATAAATGATCGACATGTGATTATGTTACGAGATATGATATGATATGATATGATATGACAAGATAATTATGATAGGCCGCTTTCGGCGTTGTTTACTCCTTGTGATGATATATGATGATGACATCGACTTATACGAGACTGTCGATCAGTAGTCAGATCATAATTATAGTGATGATATTAGTATTGTACTAGACGTAGGTCAGTACCCAGATTATGATATTTGATTAAGAGAATACCAGATGAATGATAGGACGAATGTGATATTGACCCGTACCCAAATTTGGGGATGCTGTACGACGGATTACGTATGAGCTATATTTTGATGTTTGATCCGCACTCTAGACTTAGGATGTCTGATCATAGATATTATACCGGATGTGATATGATTGAGGCGGGATCACCGACTGTATATATATACATATATATATCGACTCAGAGGTTAAGCGGTTTCCCTTACCTGCAGTTAGCCTATTAGCTCAGCCTTATAGTCGGCGTAGCTGTATGGCTCTTATGACATTAGATGCAGTTTAGCTATCACTGTGTTTAGTATTCAGCTCCCGTACATTATTGTTGTTGCTCTGCATCGCATACTTATTGTGATTCATATTCCACTATAGATATCATGCTGTTAGGACACCAGCACCATTACCGATGATGCGTATGTACCACGTACACTTATTTACCGGCGCAAACACATCTTCATAGGTAATTGCCATGTTACGTACACTTACAGAATATTATTGCTTGATTTAGCTTGTTAGCTAGTAGTGACATGACATTAGTATACTTGCCTTATATGCCAGCTTGACATTGTAGTTATTACTTGTCATTTCATGCATACTGTTATCCATTATATGCCGCATTCATGGATTCTCATGCTTATATTCAAGATTTTACATGCTATTGATGATTTGGATTCGGTTTCCATGAGATTTTCTGGATTTGGAGGAAAACCGCAAAACATATATAAGCTGCTTTCTCTCTTTTTAAATAAAAATGCGGTTTTCCCATGATTTATGAGTCGTTCACCATGAGTTTTGCTGATGGATTTCGAGACCCGATTCGAGGAGGCGGATGAACCGTTTCGGGTACATGGTGGGCCCGGTGCGGTACCCCGGGGCAAGAAGATCGCAGGAGATGGCGTTGAGCCTGTGCAGGGGAGCACGACCGACCGGTGATATTACCCGACACGTCGGATATCCGGAGGATACCGTCGTGGCCATGAGATGGATGGTAGGGGCCGGTCTGGACTGACGGCACCCTGGATATTGTGATTGGGACATTGAGATTTCGAGATATTAAGGTACAGAGATTGTGATACAGAGATATCGAGATATTGAGATTTATGTTTTGTGCCGATGCTAGGCACTGTTTTATGCTGATTTCATTATGATACCTCATTTTAAAAACACAGAAATCTCACTAATTATTGAAAGCAGTTTTCTTCTGTACATGCATTCTGTTTTATGCATTCATACATCATCCATATGATACATTGCCACCTGATGCACTGACACGAGCACATGGGATTACACTTGGGTTGGATATTTACCCTAGTCATTGTTATAGGTTGCTGGTTATATATTTGAGTATTATATATTATGATCGTATGACCTAGGGTTACGTCATACATGCGATTTTCTGTTCGTAGATCTTTTTTTACTGACGAGTTGGCAACTCACCCCCGTTGTGCCCCAGTTTCTTGCAGGTTTGCCATACAGGTTTCATTACGGCTTTGCGGGCACTGTTCCTTTCGGGTGACTTGCTAGTAGGTAGGTTTATTGTATCGTACCCATCATTATACATTGTATATTATATTTCAGTTGTATCTAGAAGTTCCATCAACCAAACATGTATTTATTTGAGATAGAGACCAGTGATGTTTATTCTTTCGACCTTAGAGTCGCGCGTTATATTTCTATATATTCCATGCTATTGAGTTACCTTTTCTGTTGTGATCCTCGCCTTTAGGCGTTGTATATTATGTTGCATACTGGTTGATTTGTTATGGTTCTTCCTATACTCTACTACTTTTCTTGGTTTGGATTTCTAGGCTCGGCTTACTTAGAGCACGTACGCCTTGAGACGTTTGCAGCCTAAGTGCCGGTCATGTTCCGTACTTTCGGGTCATGACAATATCGCAGCATCTGATGCCACAAAAGAAGTCGTCTGGATAAGGAAGTTCTTGACAGAACTTCAGGTTGTTCCATCTATTGTTGATCCAATACCTCTGTATTGTGAAAACAACGGGGATATAGCTTTAGTAAGGGAACTCAGGTCCCATAAGAAGTCCAGACACATCTTGAGGCGGTATCACCTGATCAGGGAGATCGTGGATCGCTGGGAGATCGAGGTTCGGTGGGTTGCTATAGAAGATAACAATGCAGATCCATTCACAAAGGCCATTCCTCAGACGCAGTTCGAGAGGCTATTCGAGATGATAGGTCTGCGATATGCCAGCACATGGCCTTAGTGCAAGTGGGAGATTGTTAGTGTGAAATGCCCTAGAGGCCATTACTATATAGTACTAGTTTGTATATTACAATTTGGAAGCTTGGGATATATACACGGATTGACATTCTTGCTCAATATGGTAGTATGCCACTTGGTTTGTATCTATCTTAATATGTGTATGTGTTTCTTTTGACATATTGCTAATGCATATTGATAGAGCCCTTAGGATCTTTTGCTTGACTACCAGCGTTGTGATGGCAGTCACACTAGTGGGGGCTGGGTAGTCTATAAACACATCCTTATACAGGTCCCTGGTCGTTGGATTGTCGAGACAGGGCATCGATATTTCAGAGTAGAGTAGTGTATACTCTTCTTATCCCAGGAGGGGAGATGGTCTGTCCCACAGCCATCAGTGCGTCGTACTGGAGATAGTATGCAGGCGCTCGTTAGGTTACGAGTACACTAGACAGGACTCGCTGGGAACCATTGGTTGGTATTATACCTATCGTCGGTTATCAGTTCCCAGATGACATGAGTACAGCTTATTACATTGACTTGACACTGTCACTTCGCCTCGAGTGTGTTCCCACGGTTCATAAATTACTACCCTACCACGGCTCAAATGAGTGGTGCAAACAGGTAGTAGTTGGGTGCAGTCTGGAAACACGTGGAGGCAGTGACGGTTAGACAGGATTCGTCGCTCCCGGTATTGGGAGTTGATATCGCGCTGTGTCTAGGAGAGCCATTACACAAAGTCCCTGGCCAGGGCAAGCGAGATATACTGGTAGCGTTTCCAGTGGTTTCTCAGGGTGTTCTGGGATACACTCCGAAACGACTTGTACCGCTATTAGGGGACTGACGTTTACCGCTCCCCTAGGCCCGACATGCGATACTCTCAGGTGAACAGACCGGAATGTATGGAGATTGTCACATTCAGGCTCAGTAGGAGTTCGGATGGGTTCTCCTCATCGGTCTTCTTATCGGCATCTACTTGGGGACCGTTACGTACAGCTAGTACCGCTTGCGGTCTGTGGTTAAACCCACTTCTAGCATAGGGTCGAATCTTTAGAGTCCCACACAGAGGGTTGTTCACCTTTGGGCAAAACAGAGTAGATGCCGTATGGTTTTACGACGGGGTTCGTCCATATACGCGCACTTCTGCACGTTTGGTGTCCGGGCAGTTATTACTAGCGGGCTTTGGTTTGAGCCAGATCCTAATATTTGTTTTGGGATTGGTTTTGTCTCATTGTATTCATGTTCCTCGGAACACGGATGCGGGTGTGTATACACAGTTGACAGAGGCAGAGGAACCTCATTAGGGTTTTGACCATTGACTTGATTAAAACTAAAATGAGATTGACGAAATTGAATAATGAGTTTTAATTAGTGATAATTGTATCATGGTTAATTAGGTTTGACCCTTTGACCAAGTTGACCCATGTTGACTTGGATATTTTTGTGAGCATGCTTAGTATTAATTATGATATGATAAGGGTCAAATCAACATCAACCATGACAATTTATCCTAATTAAAATTATCATTATTCTTTTTGTTCATATGAGAGAAAGGTTCACATTATTCTCATTCTCTCATGCTCTTTCTCTCTCTTGCAAAGCTCTCTCTTCTCCCTCTCTCAAAGCACTTTCGTTTCATGTGTTGAAAAACATGAGATTAGTGAGATAAAACCATCAAAACACCTCTCTACTCATTCTAGGGTTCTTAGTCTAGCAAGCCAAGCTCTCTAGTTACTTCTGGGTTGAGGTAGGAGCTCAAGATAGAGGCATTCGGGTAGATCTTTCTTCCGCAAAGAGAAGACGAAGAGGAGGAGCCATCTACACCTCTCCAAGGAGCTAGCAACAAGGAGGACCACAACAAGAAGAGAAGGAGTTCAAGAACTAGGCATAACCATCTAACCTAGTAGCTAAAACTTATAGTTACTTTGTTAGCTTTTGTTTAGCAAAGATCCTTCTTGGTTAGTCTATGTTTTCTTGTGATAAAAATCTGATTTTTACTCTTTCCGCCTCCCCGTAGGTACCGGGGTGGGTTACATAGACTTACAGCTTGACCCATTCTTCTAGGAGCCAAGGAGAGGAAGAAAAGAAGACGCGAAGGACTTGTTCACGAAGGTATAAAAACTTTTCATAGTAGTTAAACTTCCGAATTAGTTTAGCTAGTTAAGGTTCCGTAAAGATCCTGGAGTTTAGTCGGTGTTGCAAAGCTTGTTAAAATCGATTTTTGAAAATTCTGCCTCCCTACAAACTCTCGGGGTGCGCAACATCGACTTACAGTGGTATCAAATCCTACTAAAGCTTAACTAGCTAGTTACCAAGTAGTTAGAACTTCGATCGTCGGAAAAATCCTGAAATCACAATCTTGAAACAAAGCTTGCTGTCGATTTTAAAAACCGGTCTAAAAATTATTTCAGTGGGCATAAAATTACAAGAAGGGTTTTCTAAGAAAACAGAAGAAAAACGAGGCGGTAACATGGCAAGACCACCGCGGAAGCGCAGCGAAACAGTGCGTTTCGCCGCGGTTCCGCGGCCGGGTCATGGCCGAGTTGCTCCAATTTTCTCCTGTGAGTCTGTTTTGTGGAATTGTGATTTCCAGAATATTTAGTTTCTACCCAGATTGTTTGTGTACTAAATTGTGAATGGGGTAGACACGGATTTAGTTTATCGATTGAAATTCTATGTTACTTGGCTAATCGGGTATTCTGTATTTGGATATATAATGCTAAAGGTCTGCTAATCGCTATGCGTCAATTAGTGGGGGTTGCACATATCTGTGATCTGTGATTGTGGTTTGTGGATAGGAAATATTGGATCGTCAGGGATGAATAGCTAGGGGGATGTGGGATGAGTGCTTTCTTTTCTTTCATTCATGTAATTTGTAAATATGATGTAATATTATTCTGCGGGGCATTTCCAGGTTGAGCTTGTACCCACTGTTGTATTATTTTATTTACTGTATTTGCTCCAACGATATACCCAACGTAGGGTGGACAAACTACTGGGTTCTTGAAGTGCTCAGTGGCCTACTTATTTTACTGAGAGTGGTTGCTTCACTTCGGGAATTTGGCGGGTAGTTTTCCGCACCCGTAGGGGTCTACGGTGGGGTTTGGCTATTCATCATGACCGTAGAATCTGTCTTTCGTTATAGCTTAAACGAAATGCTAAATTCCTAGTATATCAATTATATTCATCTATGATCTGGAATGCCTATTATTGCGTGAGATGAATGGATATATATATATATATATGATATAAAGTAAACATTGCTTATGTTTTGCACCCATGCTAGTCCAGTCCCTGCTCTGCCGTTAGTTAAGTAACCTAACGGTGCATGACGAGGCCCCGTGACGAATGCAGTTGGCATAAGTGTACGTTGTATTTTCGTTTCTTTTCTGCAATGATAGGAATAATTGAAACACAAGGTCCATGTTTTGAGAAGTTATAGGTATTTGAATAAAGTAGAGAACCAGGTATTGCAAGTATCAGGATTCTTCAAGATGATCGAAGATGTAGATACTTGTGTATGGTATTCAGTTGATAGTAATCGATATTGAGCAACTTGTTTCTCTTTCAGCTTATTAATAATTGGACGCACTCCTAAGTTGAGTAATGCTGAACGGCCACCTTCCATTTAGTTGACATGCACTGGAAATAGCTGCATGATTTGAATCTGGTTCCATTTAAACCAGTGCCTCTGTTTTTATATTGGAAATAGAACAGTTCATATCTTGACATTGTTAAGGTACGGGGAGTTTTCCGGCTTATGCTTAAAACCAGACACCGGATAACTCAAGGCACGTTTCTGTAATGGCTGTTTGTGGGTTGACCCAAGCTATGATGAAGGTTAACTTTCGACCATCTGAAAGATCAATAGTGATATTGTTCTTGACTCGCCACAGTTTTAGTAAAATGGATTTTTTCATAAAACAGTAGTGGGAATATGGTAGAACTGGAAGTGATTCCAGAACTGCAAACGATTACTGAAAATTTGATAAGAACTTAAAGATTTAATCTAGTTTGACATTCCATTGGCCACTCCGCAGACATGATGGGTAACCTCAGGCACCCGAGAGGTACTCCGGTAGCCTCAAGGACGGTGACAGGGAGGTTCTTGTTTACCCAGACTTGCCATTGCTGTTGTTCCATACTGTGAGACCCGGCAGGAGGATGAGTATAGCGTCGTTCTAAAATAGCTTTAGAAGTGCACGTGTATATGATTCTGCCAGAGGGTTGTCATAGTCAGTGGGAGCAGCGGAAGCATAGTGGACAAGGAGCTTATGCCCATTTATGGACTAAAGCGGATATAGCGGAGATAGATCATCTATTTCTGATGTGACAGTGATAGGTTTGACGTCATCAGAATAGGGGATGGATCTGTTAAGTAGGTAGTAAGGTGTGATGTCCGGGTACTTGGATGACAAACACAGAATAGGAAGTAAAATTCCTATACTACAATCGGTTATACTTTGGTCGTGACACAGTGTTTTTTTTTTCCACATAGGACTTGGATATTATATCAGACATTCTGGTTACTAGATCTATGGTTTTAGATCTAGATTTGGGTAGTTTCCCAATCAGGGTACTTAGACAGCATTCTAAAGGTACTTAGAATGGACGACTCCTGGCACGGTAGTGTACCTGGAGGTGATGGAGTCGCCCTCTCTAAAGGTGTCTTACAGACTATAGGGGAGAGGGATGCGCATGATTGGCAGATCACTTTCTTAGGAAATTGAGTTGATCATGAGATGTCAAGTACCACACCAGACGATGTTTTTGCACTAGATGCAATAAGTTGATATTAATCCTATCCTGAAGAAACGTTCGGAAGCAGTTTTAGAACATAAGTGGATGTTCTAGGGATATGAAAACGACAGCCTCATTCGGGAGACAGTTATCATTCCAGACTTCCAAGATGACTTGGATGACAGAGTGGCTGTCAGAGTTATAGTTTTCCCTCTAACGAGGGGCAGTATTTGGACAGGTGGTCCAAGCGGATGCTGAGGGAGGCATGGCGCAGGATACTTATTAAGTTCAGTTGACAATACAGTCTAAGAAGTTTGGATTTGGAGTTCACTTATGAACTAGGTCCCATCAGACATCCAAACATATTCTAAGACAGGTATTGCTCATTTCGAGAGATGGGTTTCTCCGCAAAATTGATATAAAGAGAGACATAGAAAGAAACATCAGGGCGGATCTACTCACTGAGGCTATTCCTCGAACGCAATAGTTTCGCAAACGGGCTTTGTGAGACTGATTAGTAGAGGGGTTGGGTGTTCGGTATCACACGGGCTGTGAGTATGCGACATCGCAATAATTAGCCTTGAGTGCAAGTGGAAGATTGTTGGATATAGTGCCCTCAGAGTCAATTATTGGATCACAGGCACGTGATTGCAATGATTGAGGGAGGACCTATGCCGGTAGGACAGTCTTACTCAAGATGATAGTATACTATCTGGTTTATCTTTATCATCGTGTACTGCTTTAGGTGACATTGCAGATAACTATTACACGTTGATAGAGCCTCTAGGATTCTTGCTTTACAGCCAGCAGTATGATGGCGATCATATAACTGGGTGCTGGGGTCTATAAGCACATCCTTAAAAGGTCCCTAGTCGTGAGAGTTTCGAGACAGGGCATCGATACTCCAGAGTAGACTAGTGTATACAGTCGAGACCCCGAAGAGGGGCGGTGGATGGTCTCACAAGCCACTGGTGTCAGTTGGATCACCTAAGATGTATACATGTGCTCATTGGGTTATGAGTACACCGGACAGGACTCGAGGGGAACATGCTAGTTTGTATTATACCTAGCGTCAGATAGCAGTTCCCTGGTGATATGTGTACAGGTTAGTTCATCGACCTGAGATCGTCATTTGTCTCGTGTGAGTTCCCATTGTACTTTGATTACTACCCTACCACCGCTCGAAGGAGTCGTGGAAACAGGTTTTAGTTGGGTACAGTCCCGAGCCACATGGAGGCAGTGAGCGGATCTGCAGGGGTTCGTCTCTCCCGGTATTGGGGGTGAGGTCACGCCGTGTCTAGGAGAACCATTACACGAAGTTCTTGGCCAAGGCAGGAGATTTACTGGTAGGTATTCCAGTAGTATCTCCGGGTGTTCTGGGCAACACTCCGATACGACTTGTACCACTTTTGGGGATCTGACTTTACCAACCCCCTAGGCCCGCCATGCGATGCTCATAGACGAACGGACCGGACTGTATGGATATTGTCACTGACAGGCTCAGTAGGGTGTCAGGATGAGTTCGCTCATCGACATCCCTTTTGGTCAATACCTGGTAGTCTGTTACGTATGGCTAATACCTCTGACATGCTAGTGGTTAAATCCACAGCCAAAGTATTGACGAGTCTTTAGAGTCCCCAGAAACAGTTTCTCAAGTTTCGGGCGAAACGCTGTAGAGGCCGTATGGATATATGGCAGGGTTCGATCATATACGTGCGGTATTGTACGGATCATGATCGGACGGATAATACTAGCGGGCTTTCGTTTAAGCCGGGTCCTAGTGTTGTACAGTGTAGATTTTATCTCATTGCATTTGTATTCGGTCGAAATACAAATGCGGGTATGTATATACGGTCGCGGGGTTTTCCTTTAATTTATTACGGGATCAGTTTTTTTAAGTTGCCAGTTTCCATTCCGTTTCAGCCAGTTTTTCTTTCTTCCATACTTGGCTGAATTTTCCATGGAGGGACTAATTTGCAAATGTGCAAATTAGCTATATGGAGTGTGTTATTTGTGACATGGATGGCTCATGATTATTCTAGCATCTTTTGATGCTTTTCTTGTGCTCTTTCTTTTGCATTTATTGTGATGGATTTTGATGAGAGTTGATTTGGCTTTGGTGTGACATAATTTCCTCTTTATCACATAATTTCTCCTTTTGCTTTTATTCATTCTTTTTTCCCTCCTCCATTCATAATGATGGCCGGCCACTTCTTAGGGAGGGAGGGAATTTATTTTTGGTGGTGGGAAATTTGTTGATATCATTCTTTGCTTGCTACAAAAATTCTCAAACCTCTCTCCAAAGTTCATTTCTCCTCCACTCTAAAATGGCAACATCATAAACCCCCTTAAGACAAACCACTCTACACTTAGTCTACAGCAATCTTGGACACGTCGGCTTGCCAACTTCGTGTCTGAGTTGCCTCGGTCCAGACGTAGGAGCCCGTAAAAAGACCCGGCGATGTGGTTCCCTTTCCGACGAGGAGATGAAGACCGGAGATTCCGCGAGGAGATCGGGATGGAGACCGAAGACCGAAGGACACGGATCGCTCGGTATAGCTTTCTACCCATTCTCTAGTTTGCTAGCTTTAGATTAATGGCCCGATCCAGATTTAAAGTACGTGGTAGTGCCGTTTTTAAAGTATAAAGAAAAGTTTCGTTTCCGCATTTTGGCCTCGGAATGACGGCCGGGGCACTGCCGTGGACTTACATATTATATTGGATGCTTCGACATATATAGAGAGGACTTTCTTGCTAGACATGATAGTATGCTATCTGGTTGCTCTTTGTCTTAACAAGTAGACTTATATTGTGATACTGTCTTTCTCTTACATGTTGATAAAGCCCTTAGGATGTGTACTTGACTACAGGGATAACCATTGAGATCATACTAGTGGGGCCAGGGTTGTCCATAAGTACATCCTTTAAATGTTCCTTGTTGAGGGTGTATCGAGACAGGGCATCGATATTCCAGAGTAGACTAGCGTATACGCTTCTGGACCCATATGATGGGCGATGGATGACCCCACAACCATTGGTGTTTGGAATCAAAGATCGTATACGGGTGCTCAGAGGAGACTGGGTACACTGAACGGACTCGCCAAGAACCCCTAGATTGTATTATACCTATCGTTAGATAGTAGTTCTCTGGTGACATTGGTATAGGTTAATCTGTAGACCCGAGATCGTCATAGAATCTTATGTGATTCGCACTGTGCTTTGATTTCCACCTTACCACGTTCAAGAGAACGTGCAAAACGGTTGCTTTTGGGTACAGTCCCGAGTCACATGGAGGCAAAGAGCGATAGGAGGGGATTCATCTCTCCCGGTATTGGGGGTTGATGTTGCGTTGTGCTCTATTGGCCATAAAAGGAAGTCCCTGGCTAGCGCTGAAACGGAGATCTACAGGTATGTGTTATCGGTATTTTCTCGACACGTTATGAGCCTTACATCGGCACGACTTATCGGTTACTGGGGTCTGACGTTTACCACCCCTAGACTAGATATGCGACATATCAGACGAAGAGACCGGATTGTTCGGTAGTTTTACTAACAGGCTTTGTGGCAGTATAGACAAGCTTGCTTTTTGATCATCTGATCGCTCAATACCCGGATAGCCGTTACATCCAGCGAGTACCTCTGAGGCTTGTGGGTGACTGGTATGATCATCACCCACTGCCGGCATATTGACGAGTCTTTAGAGTCCTACACAGAGGTTTCCTAGCTTAGGAAAAATGAAGTAGGAGCACCTATGTGATATGTGCGGGACCGAGATTAATACGTGTATGTGATATCGTATTCTATTCTCGCGATATGTGATATCAGACGGTTATATATGATATAGCCGGGTTATCGAATCAAGTATTGATTCAATAAGATGATACATATGATATTAGTCAGTTATTTATGATATAGCCGGATTATTAAATCAAGTGTTGATTTAATAATTTAATGTATAATTGTATATTTGATATACTAATTTACATTAACTAATATTATCTCACTTATAAATTTCCTTTTTCTCACTTGTGCGCACTTAATATATATGTGATATATATTTTTTTGTCATGCTTGATTATACATGCAACATGGGTGTATGAGACTCGCACCATGCTTATGTTAATGCGGGATTTATTTATTTAAAGTAAATTACTAATTAGATGGAAATTAGTCACATGGTTGAAGCTTGTGGAAACTTGTGAAACCATTGACTTAGTCCACTAATTTTGTTTTAGTTAAGATATTTATTAACCCAACCATTGTCATTAGCCATAGTTCAGTCTCTACAAGAGTTAGTATATGGTATTTTCTCACCCATGGTTTCTAGACTCACTCATTCTCTTATCTTCTTCATCTTCATCTTCATCAAGAGTGAGCTCTCTATATTTTTGAGAGGTGAAGAAAACTAGTGTGAAAATTAATTGTAAAGTGAGCAAAAATTCTACTTCATCATTCTCTACTAGATTAGCCATTTAGTTTAGCGTGTTAGCTTCACTAATCCCTAATTAGTGAAGAGATAGCTTGGGTTGGTGTCTCCTCGACGTAGATCATCTTTGGCTTTGAAGACATCGTGCAAGCTTGTTCCTTTCATCTTGTAGAGCCATTCTAGAGTCCGGAAGATCACTACTTGGAGTGAAGGGACTACTACACGGAGCTATTGAAGTAAAGGACCAGTCTACAAAGGTTGTATTCCTTATTCACTTAGATGTAAATATGTTTACATGTTGTATTGTCTAATTCTCTAGTTAAGATTTTACGGTTAGGGTTGTTTAGCATGGCAAATTTCTGAAAACGGCATGGTGATGCTTCCCGAAACCTTGCTGTCGTGCTAGGCATTCCTACAGCGGTATCAAATCCAAGCTAGAGAATTAGACAATGTTTGTTGAATTACGAAACCGAAACAACTCCGAAACATCGAATCTAAAATTCTAGTTTCTGTCGAATTTTAAAAGTCTTAAAAAAAAATTTTGCAACTGCAGAATGTCACATGAGATGTAACATTAACACCACAGAAACTTGAGCCCTCCTCGCAGGAATTTGGTCGGCCCCATGCCTAGAGAAACCGGCCACATCGGTTTTTTAAAAGGATCTTGGCTTCAATTTTTTATGGTGTTCCAGTCTCTGGGTTTTGGTGTTTCAGGTATTGCTTGTTTTTACTAAAATTGCATATGATGATAAGTTTCTGTAAAGGCAATTCGGAGTGTTTCGTAGTCGTAATTCTAACATTATTTCGGGTTATTTCGACGGTGTTAAAAAGTTCGAA
Organism: Agapanthus africanus; assembly: GCA_030015575.1. Lineage (NCBI taxonomy): Eukaryota > Viridiplantae > Streptophyta > Magnoliopsida > Asparagales > Amaryllidaceae > Agapanthus > Agapanthus africanus. The sequence continues at coordinate 218,263,697 of CM057344.1, forward strand.
CGAATATCAATAACACAATTTTTCCCTCGATGGATATTTTCCAAGAGTTGGATTTTTTTCCAAGTTTAAAACATTCAAAAATCATGCAAGTAATTCAATGGACCCTCTAGAAGAACGAAACCCTAACTCGATTTTATGACCGTTAGAACCGCCGCCAAACCCTAGGGTTTGCGGTAGTTCCGCGACGCTATAGGTGAGGCAAGGGTTGGTCCTTCTACGGTTAGTCCATAGGTACTGTGGCATGTTCTGGGTACTTTTAAACTGCGCTCAAGTGTTGAGCTCTTTGTGAAATTTTGGATGTTTGTTGATTCGATCAGAATGTTTAATATCATCTAGCTATCTATGGAATGTAATACAATATTTGTAATTCATTTAGTTAGGCATGAAATCCGAAGTACGTGATATTTCGGGTTTATGATGTCTAAGGTGATTGTGGATTCCAAATGTTGTAGTTTGACATTTTCTTTTCTGCGACCGTAAGTGTAATATGTGGTGTATCGCTGGTTTCATTGCTATATGTCAATGGCAATTGGGATACGCATATTTACTCACGTTGATGACATGTGATGTTATGTGTTGCTGGGATATGTTAAATTGCATCGTCATGTTTTGAATAGCCGGTTTTTTTTTGTGAGATAAGAGTTTTTTCATTTTCATTCATGTAAAAGCGTGTATGTAATATTCATTTATTGGGGCACTTCTGGGTTGAGGATGATGTCACCATCATTGTATATTATTTAGTTTTCCGTGTTAGGATATACCCAAGGAGGGGAGCACAAGTAACCGGGTTCTAGAGTTTAGTGGGAGACCATCTCGAGTAGTCGAGTCCGGGCCTCCTAACTCTAAAATTGGTAGGGTTTCTTGCCGCTTTCGTAGGGGTCTAGGGATGTGGGTTTGGTTATTCATCGCGACCATAGAATCCGTGGTTTTTCCAGGCTTAATAGAAAACACGGACCTCCTAGGATATCCAATATTTCATATGTTGTTTTCTGCTGCTGATATTCTGTGATGTGATCACTTTATATGTCTGGGACGAATGCTTTTTTATTATATATATGATATATAATAAACGTTGCTTATGTTTTTCACCCGCGCTAGTCCCGCCCCGCTATGTCGTTAGTTAAGTAACCTAACGGTGCATAACGGGACTTTGTGGCGAATGCGGATGGCATAAGCGTACATTGTATTTTCATTTCTTCTGTGATGCTTAGGAAGCATAAATGATGGGACTTCTTTAATGAGATTAATGAAAGAAAAGAAACCTAAAAGATGTTGTAGAATAAAATTTCAAAAAAGGATAGCTCTAGTTTTTGATTTGCATAGCAGTATTCCTTATAGAATATCCAGCATCTCATTCAATGAGGAAAGAGCAGAGATCTTTTCACCGGGAGTGACCTTTTTAGCAAAAGCTAGCAGATGGTACAACCAACTCGGTTTTGTTTTTGATTGCTTTTTTAGTTATTACTTTGCATAGCGCTATTCCTTGTAGAATATCAAGTACCTCATTCGATGAGGAAAGAGCCGAGATCCCTTCATCGAAATTGACCTCTTTAGCGAAACTAGCAAAGGATTCAAGAACACTCCTTTTCAAAAAACACTCGATTCTGCAATGATATCAAGTTCATTACGCAAAAGTTTTTCCTAAAAACCTGTCGTAGCCTTCTGTCATTTCAGATAAGTACTGCTTAGTATTCGTGCTACGTTTGTTGACCTTAACCAAGGCGTAGTGTGCGGTAGCTAATTAGTACTTATCTGTAGCATAAGTGTTAGTGTATATGCCCTAGAGGCCATTACTGTATCATACTAGTTTGTATATTACTTAATGGATGCTTGGGATATTCAACTTGTATATACAATCTTGCTCAAAATAGTAGTATGCTACTTGGTTTGTTTCTACTTCAATGTGTACTTGTGTTTATTTCAGTATATCACTTATACGCATTAGTGGAGCCCTTAGGATCTTTGCTTGATTACCAGCGTTGTGATGGCAGTCACACTAGTGGGGGCTGGGTAATCTATAAGCACATCCTTATACAGGTCCCTAGTCGCAGGACTATCGAGACAGGGCATCGATACTCCGGAGTAGACTAGCGTATGCGCTTCTCATCCCAGTGTGGGAGATGGTCTGTCCCACAGCCATCAGTACGTCGTACTGGAGATAGTATACGGGTGCTCGTTGGGTTACGAGTACACTGGACAGGACTCGTCGGGAACTGACAGGTTGGTATTATACCTATCGTCAGTCATCAGTTCCCAGGTGACATGAGTACAGCTTAGTCCGCTGACTTGACACTGGCACTTCGCCTCAAGTGTGTTCCCACTGCACTTTGATCACTACCCTACCACGGCTCAAAGGAGTCGTGCAAACAGGTGGTGGTTGGGTGCAGTCCCGAAGCACTTGGAGGCAGTGACGGTTAGACAGGATTCGTCTCTCCAGGTATTGGGGGTTGACATCGCGCTGTGTCTAGGAGAGCCATTACACGAGTAGTCCCTGGCCAGGGCAAACGAGATATACTGGTTGGTTTCCAGTGTTATCTCAGGGTGTTTTGGGCTTCGCTCCGGCACGACTTGTACCGCTATTGGGGGACTGACGTTTACCGCCCCCTAGGCCCGCCATGCGATGTATCAGACGAACAGACCGGACTGTACGGAGACTGTCACATTCAGACTCAGTAGGAGTACAGATGGGGTTTCACCTCGTCAGCCTTCTTGTCGACATCTACCTGGGGACCGTTACGCACAGCTAGTGCCGCTTGCGGTCTGTGGTTAAACCCACTGCCAGCGTAGTGTCGAGTCTTTAGAGTCCCACACAGAGGGTATTCGCCTCTGGGCAAAACAGAGTAGAGGTCGCATGGTTTTGCGACAGGGTTCGTTCTCATCCGCGCACTTGTGCACGTTTGGAGTCCGGACAGATTTTACCAGCGGGCTCTGGTTTGAGCCGGATACTGGTATAGTATTTGGGGTTGCTTTTATCTCTCAGTATTCATGTTCCTCGGAACAAGAATGCAGGTGTGTATGCACAGTTCTTTTTGAGGAGGAGGAAGATGATTTTTCATTAGGGTTTCGGAACGGGTGCGTATGCACAGTTGACAGTTGTATTTTTCCAAACCCTAATGGATTTGTATTATATCATTTAATAATATATAATAAAATGAAATTGTGTCATGGTTAGTTTTTGTTGACTTGTTGACCATGGTTGACTTGTTGACCATGGTTGAACATTTGACCATTATCATTACAAGAGAAAGATGCTCTTGATTCTTGCATTTTCATTTAATGCTTGTAATGATATTAGTCATTCTAAAACTTTCCATCAACCTTTTCATTTTGATTATTATTATTTTGATAATTCATTTTCTTTTTGCATTATGGTTGCAAGAAAGGAAATGATAGCTCATTCTATCATATTCACTCTCTCTCTTCACTTCATCTTCTTCTTCCTCTAGTCAAGAGAAACCTTCTCATGAGTTGAGAATCCTTCTCTTGAAAAACAAAAGCAACCCTTAGTCACTCTCTACTCACTCTAGGATCAAGGGTCTAGCAAGCCGGCGATTCTAGTTCACTCCAAGTACGAGAAAGAGCCCAAAGGTCGAGCCTTCGAGGTGGATCCATCTTCGACGGAAGAAGGCGACCAAGTAGAACCATCAACCTCTACAAAGTTTGAAGACGAAGGAGTTCAAGTCTAGGTATAACCATCTTCATCCGAGTAGCTAACTCCCTTTAGCTAAGTTTGCTAGTTTTAGTTTAGGTAACGATCCCGACCTAGCTTAGTCCATGTTGCCTCTTGCGTTAAAATTTTGATTTTATACCGTTTCCGCCTCCCCGTAAGAACCGGGGGTCGCAACGTGGACTTACAGTGGTATCAGAGCCTAACTAAACTTAAACTAGCTTAGTAGTGAAGTGTAACGAAGTTCGGAACCGAAAAAAATCACAAAACCGGATAATCACAAAAACTGAGTTTCTGTTGAAATTTTTTCTGCTCAAAATGAAAAACTTTACACTTGTAAATTCGGCTCAGGGTTTTGTGTCAACACCCAAGAAAAACGATACAGTGATTCGCCTAAAGTGCCGCGCTTCCGCCGCGTGATCCTTCTTAGCCGCCGCGGAACCGCCGCGACTTGGTGTCTTCTCTGCATCGTTTTTCGTGCAGTGTGTTTGTGTGTTGGTTTTGGGATTTTTAAAATATATTATATGTGCCCAGATTTTCCAGAAAAGAAATTTCCTTTTGGGGTCCTATAATTCCGTATTTTTTTTCCGAACTTCACTGCACTTTGACTATGATGGTTATATCTGTGATGCTTGCATGTATTGAACGTCGGCTAATCGCTATAAGTCGATTAGTCGGGGTTATACATGATCTGTAATGTGCTGGAATGTGTATATGAATGTGTTGGACTGTCGCGGGTGAATAGCCGGGGTGGATGTGAGATGAGCTTTTGTTTTTCTTTCATTCATTGTAAATGTAAATTGATGTAATAATTATTATTTGTTTGGCCGCACAACCGGGTCGGGGTTGTAGCCGTCATTGTATAATTCTTTTTACTGTTTTTGCTCCTAGGATAGACCCATGGAGGGGTGCACAAACTACCGAGTACTTGGCGGGTAGTTTGCCGCACCCGTAGGGGTCTTGGGTGGGGTATTTGGCTATTCACCGCGACCGTGTTATCCGCTTTTCGTTTCAGGCTCGAAAGGATTGCGGATTGCTAGTATATCCAATGCATTCATCTGTGATCTGTAATGTCTATCATTGCTTACTATTTAGGCGTTGCTTATGTTTTACAGACGCGCTAGCCCAGCCCCCGCTCTGTCGTTAGTTAAGTAACCTAACGGGTAATGACGGGGCCCAGTGGCGAATGCGAATGGCATAAGCGTACGTCATATTTTGGTTGTTTTCTGCAATGGTAGGGTTAAATGATGGGACGCATTAAAAGTACTAATGCAAGAATATCACGCATTAAAAGAACTAATGCAAGATAATAAACCAAGTTAAAGTCGTTGGAACACTTTCGAAAAACCACTCGGTTCTTTTCAAAAATAACTTTTAAATGCGGAGCTTGAGCCACTCCTTCTAAAAGCTATCTCGTTCCATCGACTATATCAAGTTCACTACGTTCACGGTTTCGCCAAAACCATTCGTAGCCCTCCATCATTTCAGTTAAATGTACGGTAGTATTCAAGCTATGTATTTTGACCTCACGCCAAGGCATAGTGATTGGTAGCTGCCGGATATTTATCTGTTGCATAGATAGAATGCGTTGGTTTGAGACAGTCGTACTGCCATTTTGGCCTACGTCAAGGGTATGTACGGGTGGATTCAAATTAACCTGGATAATGATGGGACGAACTTGACATGTGACTTATGACATTTTGACCTCACGCCAAGGTCATAAGAGCATGGGGCAAAAAAATCCACATCGGGAGTTTCATAAGTACTGAAACTTGCTAGATTTGCATACCATTTGGAGTGTGGTGATTCTGGTAGGATTCCTTCAGTTTCATCACGCGATGATATTTGGATCCCGATCCTACTGTGAGTATATGCTACTCCTCGGGAAATTTCTCACTAAACGATCAATGCTATAAACCTAGTAGGTGCCTAGAAAGGTGTTAGCGGGGTTACGCCCCCAGGGAAAAGAGGTTATTTAATTAAGGAACTTCGCGAAAGCGTTGGAAAACCTCCCTCGAAGTACCGACACCGGCCTGGCTGAACGGTTAAGCAAGTATTGTACGGTGGGATTGATCCTGACTAATTCTTCCTTTATGGTTTGAGGAGGGATTCGAGAAACAGTGGGAGCCATCCTGTTTAGACAAACTAAAAACCACTCTAAACTTGCAAGAGCATCATGCTGAGTGTTTCTTCTTCTCTCTCCTAATTGCAGCGACCAATCAACATGACTGGACTTAAGTTACTCCTAGATAAAAACAAGCTGACAGGGCCAAACTACAAAGATTGGCTCAGGAATATCAAGATAGCAATCACTTATGACAAGCTGGGGTATCTTCTTACCACCAAAGCTCCCCCTGTCCCTGGTCCAACTTCCAGTATCGCGGATAAGGAAATCCGCAAGACTTGGGAGATTGATAGCGCGAAGGCCAAGTGCCTCCTGCTTGCCTCGATGGACAACGAACATCAGAGGAGGCATGAGAATATGGACATGGAGTCCATATTGCTCCATGCAAAAGAACTGTATGGAGAGCAATCACGTATCGCAAGATACGAAGCGTCGAAAAAGTTATTTTCGACAAGAATGGCCGTCGGATCATCAGTAGCCGAGCATGTGCTAAAGATGATCGGCTACATTGAGGAGCTCGCTGACCTAGGGATCACATTGGAGAGTGAGCTATATACGGATATAGTTCTCCAGTCCCTTCCTTCCACTTACGCCCAGTTTATAATGAACTTCAACCTACAAGAAAAGGAGGTTGAACTTTCAGAGCTCCTCAACCTGCTGAGGAGCGCAGAGGGCACCCTACAGAAAGGTAGGGAAACATCCACTTTGTTTGTAGGAGGATCATCTTCTTCTAGGTCCAAGGCGAAAGCCAAGGGAAAGAAGAAGAAGGCCCCCGCCAAACTAAGGGGCGGTGTTGGTAAAGTGGATACGAAGGGAAAAGGTAAAGCAACAAAGATAGCGGGGAAGCTTGTGGATAAGGAAGAATGCTTCTATTGTCATAAGAAAGGACACTGGAAGAATGATTGCAGGGCCTGGAAGGCCAGAACACAGGAATTGAAGCAGGTTGCAGCTTCAGCTTCAGGTGTGTATGTTATTGAAAACTGTCTTTCAATAAACTCTACTTCCTGGGTATTGGATACCGGATCAGGATCTCATATCTGTAATTCTTTGCAGGCGTTGAGAAACCGTAGGGATTTGAAGGCAGGTGACATGACCCTCAGAGTTGCGAACGGAGCTAGCATGGATGCTAAAGCCGTGGGGGACTATCACCTGGGAATGTCAGATGGACATGTTTTGGTTTTGCGTAATTGCTTTTTTGTACCCAACGCAACTTGTAATATCATTTCTGTATCTTTAGTTTCTAAAGAAGGTTATGAATTTGCGTTTGTAAGTAATGTTGTAAACATTCACCTTAATCAAGTATTGATTGGGTCAGGTACTCTGAGTAATGGTATATACGTGTTAAACCAACCACAGATTTTTAATGTCCAGAATACACACAAAAGAAAGTCTCCAGAAATAAATCAGACTTTCTTATGGCATTGTAGATTGGGTCACATCAATGAGAGAAGGTTGACGAAGTTACATACAGAAGGGTGTTTGAATGCGTTCGAATATCAGTCGTATGCCACTTGTCAATCCTGTCTCAAGGGAAAGATGACAAAGACTCCGTTTACTGGACATGGAGTAAGAGCGAGCGAGCTCTTGGGACTCGTACACAGTGACGTGTGCGGTCCAATGTCTACACATGCCCGAAGCGGACATTCTTACTTCATTACTTTTACGGATGACTTCTCAAGGTACGGTTATGTCTTCTTAATGAAACATAAGTCCGAGGCCTTTGGAAAATTCCAGGAGTATAAGAATGAAGTAGAGAAACAGACCGGCAAAAGTATTAAGATTCTAAGATCGGATCGAGGTGGAGAATACTTAAGTGCCGAGTTCCTGGACTATTTAAAAGAGAACGGAATTCTCTCTCAGCTTACTCCTCCTTACACCCCGCAACATAACGGTGTATCGGAGAGACGGAACCGCACCCTATTGGATATGGTGCGGTCCATGATGAGTAACGCTGAGTTGCCGCGATCATTCTGGGGGTATGCGCTAGAATCAGCTGCGTACCTTTTGAACCGAGTTCCTACTAAAACTGTGCCTACTACTCCATATGAGATGTGGAGTGGGAAGAAACCCTATCTTCAATATCTGAAGATCTGGGGATGTCCGGCTTTTGTCAAAAAGCAGCATGCGGACAAGCTCGAGGCACGCTCAGTACTGTGCAAGTTTGTGGGATACCCAAAGAACACCAGGGGGTATCTTTTCTACTACGCAGAGGAACAAAAAGTCCTTGTTTCTCGTAATGCCCACTTTCTAGAACACCAGTTCTTGGAAAAGGAGATTAGTGGGAGCGCAGTAGAACTGGAAGAAATTCCAGAACCACAGACTATTACTGAAAGGTTAGTGGAACCAGAGGGTTCAACAGAACAGGACATTCCTACACCGCTCCGCAGAAGTAGTAGGCAGTCTCATCCGCCCGAGAGATACTGCGGTTTTCTCATAGACGGGGATAGAGAGGATTGCATCATAGATTATGATGAGCCTACTAGCTTCCAGCAGGCCGTTCAGAGCGTTGACTCAGTGAAATGGCTGGATGCAATGCGGACCGAAATGGAGTCCATGTACACCAACAAGGTATGGACGTTGGACATTGCTCCAGACGGGGTAAAACCCGTAGGATGCAAGTGGATCTTCAAAAGGAAGATTGGTGTAGATGGACAGGTTGAGACCTATAAAGCTAGGCTGGTAGCAAAGGGTTTTCGTCAAAGACCTGGCTTGGACTATGACGAAACCTTTTCTCCAGTAGCCATGCTAAAATCCATTCGGATCCTTCTTGCCATTGCTGCCTTCCACGATTATGAGATTTGGCAGATGGACGTAAAAACCGCTTTTCTAAATGGAAATTTAGAGGAGTGTGTCTATATGGACCAGCCAGAGGGTTTCATTCAGAGTGGGAGCAGCGGAAAGGTGTGCAAGTTGCTTAAGTCCATCTATGGACTAAAGCAGGCATCGCGGAGTTGGAACATCTGCTTTGATGAGACGGTCAAAGAATTTGGCTTTATCAAAAATCCAGATGAACCATGCATCTATAGTAGATTTGTAGCGAGAACTGTAGTATTCCTCGTTTTATACGTGGATGACATTCTCTTAATAGGAAATGATATTCCTATGCTACAATCTGTCAAGGGGTTCTTGTCACAAAGCTTCTCCATGAAAGACCTGGGTGATGCCTCATACATCCTGGGGATCCGGATCCATCGTGATAGATCCAAGAGGATATTGGGACTTTCTCAGTCCAGGTACATCGACACCATAGTAAAAAGATTCGCTATGGAAGATTCCAAGCGCGGTAACCTACCGGCTTGTCACGGGATCACCCTCTCTAAAGAGATGTCTCCCAAGACTGATTTGGAGAGGGATCGCATGTCTATTATACCCTACGCTTCTGCGGTAGGCTCTATAATGTATGCGATGTTGTGTACCAGACCGGATGTAGCTTATGCACTGAGCGTGGTAAGCCGGTATCAGTCTAACCCTGGGGAGAAACACTGGATAGCAGTAAAGAACATTCTCAAGTACCTGAGAAGGACTAAGGAGATGTTCTTGGTGTATGGCGGAAAAGACCTCCAGATCGAGGCCTTTGCTGACTCCAGCTTCCAGAGTGACAAGGATGATTCCAAGTCCATGTCGGGTTTTGTCTTCACCCTCAATGGAGGGGCGGTGTGTTGGAAGAGTTCCAAACAGGAAACCGTTGCAGACTCGACGATGGAAGCGGAATACATCGCTGCATCTGATGCCGCAAAAGAAGCTGTCTGGATGAGGAAGTTCTTGAAAGAACTTCAGGTGGTTCCGTCCATTGTTGATCCAATACCTCTGTATTGCGACAACAACGGGGCTATAGCTTTAGCGAAGGAACCCAGGTCCCATCAGAGATCCAGGCACATCTTGAGGCGGTATCACCTGATCAGGGAGATCGTGGATCGCAAGGAGATCGAGGTTCGGAGAGTCGCTTCAGAAGACAACACTGCAGATCCATTCACCAAGGCCTTGCCCCAGACTCAGTTCGAGCGGCTGATCGAGATGATAGGTCTTCGTTACGCCAGTACATGGCCTTAGTGCAAGTGGGAGATTGTTAGTGTATATGCCCTAGAGGCCATTACTGTATCATACTAGTTTGTATATTACTTAATGGATGCTTGGGATATTCACCTTGTATATACAATCTTGCTCAAAATAGTAGTATGCTACTTGGTTTGTTTCTACTTCAATGTGTACTTGTGTTTATTTCAGTATATCACTTATACGCATTAGTGGAGCCCTTAGGATCTTTGCTTGATTACCAGCGTTGTGATGGCAGTCACACTAGTGGGGGCTGGGTAATCTATAAGCACATCCTTATACAGGTCCCTAGTCGCAGGACTATCGAGACAGAGCATCGATACTCCGGAGTAGACTAGCGTATGCGCTTCTCATCCCAGTGTGGGAGATGGTCTGTCCCACAGCCATCAGTACGTCGTACTGGAGATAGTATACGGGTGCTCGTTGGGTTACGAGTACACTGGACAGGACTCGTCGGGAACTGACAGGTTGGTATTATACCTATCGTCAGTCATCAGTTCCCAGGTGACATGAGTACAGCTTAGTCCGCTGACTTGACACTGGCACTTCGCCTCAAGTGTGTTCCCACTGCACTTTGATCACTACCCTACCACGGCTCAAAGGAGTCGTGCAAACAGGTGGTGGTTGGGTGCAGTCCCGAAGCACTTGGAGGCAGTGACGGTTAGACAGGATTCGTCTCTCCCGGTATTGGGGGTTGACATCGCGCTGTGTCTAGGAGAGCCATTACACGAGTAGTCCCTGGCCAGGGCAAATGAGATATACTGGTAGGTTTCCAGTGTTATCTCAGGGTGTTTTGGGCTTCGCTCCGGCACGACTTGTACCGCTATTGGGGGACTGACGTTTACCGCCCCCTAGGCCCGCCATGCGATGTATCAGACGAACAGACTGGACTGTACGGAGACTGTCACATTTAGACTCAGTAGGAGTACAGATGGGGTTTCACCTCGTCAGCCTTCTTGTCGACATCTACCTGGGGACCGTTACGCACAGCTAGTGCCGCTTGCGGTCTGTGGTTAAACCCACTGCCAGCGTAGTGTCGAGTCTTTAGAGTCCCACACAGAGGGTATTCGCCTCTGGGCAAAACAGAGTAGAGGTCGCATGGTTTTGCGACAGGGTTCGTTCTCATCCGCGCACTTGTGCACGTTTGGAGTCCGGACAGATTTTACCAGCGGGCTCTGGTTTGAGCCGGATACTGGTATAGTATTTGGGGTTGCTTTTATCTCTCAGTATTCATGTTCCTCGGAACAAGAATGCAGGTGTGTATGCACAGTTCTTTTTGAGGAGGAGGAAGATGATTTTTCATTAGGGTTTCGGAACGGGTGCGTATGCACAGTTGACAGTTGTATTTTTCCAAACCCTAATGGATTTGTATTATATCATTTAATAATATATAATAAAATGAAATTGTGTCATGGTTAGTTTTTGTTGACTTGTTGACCATGGTTGACTTGTTGACCATGGTTGAACATTTGACCATTATCATTACAAGAGAAAGATGCTCTTGATTCTTGCATTTTCATTTAATGCTTGTAATGATATTAGTCATTCTAAAACTTTCCATCAACCTTTTCATTTTGATTATTATTATTTTGATAATTCATTTTCTTTTTGCATTATGGTTGCAAGAAAGGAAATGATAGCTCATTCTATCATATTCACTCTCTCTCTTCACTTCATCTTCTTCTTCCTCTAGTCAAGAGAAACCTTCTCATGAGTTGAGAATCCTTCTCTTGAAAAACAAAAGCAACCCTTAGTCACTCTCTACTCACTCTAGGATCAAGGGTCTAGCAAGCCGGCGATTCTAGTTCACTCCAAGTACGAGAAAGAGCCCAAAGGTCGAGCCTTCGAGGTGGATCCATCTTCGACGGAAGAAGGCGACCAAGTAGAACCATCAACCTCTACAAAGTTTGAAGACGAAGGAGTTCAAGTCTAGGTATAACCATCTTCATCCGAGTAGCTAACTCCCTTTAGCTAAGTTTGCTAGTTTTAGTTTAGGTAACGATCCCGACCTAGCTTAGTCCATGTTGCCTCTTGCGTTAAAATTTTGATTTTATACCGTTTCCGCCTCCCCGTAAGAACCGGGGGTCGCAACGTGGACTTACAGATGCGATTGAGTTAGGGTAGTCAGACGATTTTGTTGACCTTAGCTAAGGGTCGTACGGGTGAGTTTAATTCAATCAAGAAATGATGGGTTAAACTTGGCTAGCGCTTATGATTTTTTGACCGTAGCCAAGGTCATAAGCTTCTAGGGGAAAAATATTATCGGGAATTTCAAGTGTTGAAATTTCCGATGAGATTGCATACCTTCTATGAGATAGTTGGATCCCGATACCCACTGCGAGTAAGAGTTACTCCTTGGAGAGTTTTACACATCACAATTAGCCGATCAAGTAGGTGTCTAGAAAGGTGTTAACGGGGTTACGCCCCTGAGAAATCAAGGTTTATTATAATTAGGTCCGTGCGAATGCACGAGGAACCTCCCTCAAAGTACTGACACTGGCCTGGCTGAAAGATTGGTGAAATTGTATGGTGTAATTAATCCCGGCTAGTCTTACATTTTAGGGTTTGAAAGAAGATTTGATAAAAAAAGTAGGTGCCATCCTGATTAGTTAAGATAATAACCAATCTAATCTTGCAAGAGCATACGCTAATTGTTTTCTTCTCTCTCTCTTCAGGTAGCGATCATATCAGGCCTTAATCAAGATAATAATATCGATGTATTGACCAAAACCGCTTGTTTACTGAGCTGGGAACATTGGTTCCGCTCCAAATTATAATTGTTATAAGACCAAGCAGAAAATAGGGGAATATCCGGATTCCCACGCCACCCAAATGAAGAATAAGCATGTTGATATATCTTCTTCGGGTGTGTTAGTTATCGAGAACTGTTTCTCAGTACACTCTACGTCCTGGGTATTAGATACCGGATCGGGATCCCACATATGTAATTTGTTGCATGGGCTAAGGAAAGGTAGAGAATTGGGAATGGGTGATCATTCTGTAAGAGTAAGGAATGGTGCAAATGTTGCGGCCAAAGCAGTTGGCGAATATCACCTTGTATTACCAAATGGTAATACATTGATTCTAAATGAATGCTATTACATACCGAACCTGATATGCAATCTTATATCAGTTTCTTTATTAAGTAAAGAAGGATATAATTTTGTAGTAAAAGATAATGTTATGAATATTTTTCTGAATCAAAAGTTGATTGGATCAGGCTCGTTAAATAATAGCATATACGTTCTAAATCAAACCACTGTTCTTAACGTACAAAACACACACAAGAGGAAGAGTTCAGAAATGAACGAATCATTCTTGTGGCATTGTGGACTAGGTCATATCAATGCGACACGACTTGCTAAGTTACATATGGATGGATATTTGAATCCATTCGAATTATCATCTTATGAAACTTGGCAGTTATGTCTCAAAGGCAAGATGACCAAAACTCCGTTTACTGGAAACGGAGAGAGAGAGTTACGGATCTCTTGGGACTGATACATAGTGATATATGCGGTCTCATGTCTACACATGCTAGGGATGGTTCCTCATACTTCATTACATTCACTGACGATCTCTCAAGATACGGACATGTGTTTCTGTTGAAATACAAGTCTGAAGCTTTTGAGAAATTCAAAGAATATAAGCAAAAAGTCGATAACAAGATGGGTAAAAGTATTAAAATCATACGATCTAATCGGGAAGGAGAATACTTGAGCACAGAACAATGGTGTATCGAAGCGGAGGAATCACACCGTATTGTATATGGTGCGCTCTATGATGAGCACCGCTGAGTTACCTATTTTCTTTTGGGTTATGCGCTTGAGAAAAAGCATACCTATTGAATAGAGTTCCAACCAAATCAGTGCCTACCACGTCATATGAGATATGGAATGGGAAAAGACCATCTCTTAAGCGAGTTAAGATATTTGGTTGTTCGGCCTATGTCAAAAGGTAAAATCCAGAAAAATCCGAGGAACGATCAGTTCTTTGCAAAAATTGTGGGATATCCAAACAATTCGTATGGATATTGTTAGTTATATGTATGCCCTAGAGGCCATTACTGTACATAGGATGTATATTGTAGTGGATGCTGGGATGTATATCGGGAGGACTTTCTTGCTCGACATGATAGTATGCTATCTGGTTGAACTTTACCTTAACGTGTATACTGATTGTCTCTCTGTTACATGTTGGTAAAGCCCTTAGGATGTGTGCTTGACTACCTGGACTATGATGCGGATCATACTAGTAGGGACATGGCAGTCTATAAGTACATCCTTCACAGTCCCTAGTCGTGGGTATATCGAGACGGGGCATCGATATACCAGAGTAGACTAGCGTATACCTTCTCAACCCATATAGATGGGCGATGGATGATCCCATATCTATTGGTGTTTGACATAAGAGATGATATACGGGTGCTCAGTAGAGACTGGGTACACTGGACGGACTCGCCGAGAACTCCCAGATGGTATTATACCTCACGTCAGATGGCAGTTCTCTGGTGACACTGGTACAGAGTAGTCTGTTGACCCGAGATCGTCATAGAGTCTTGTGTGGTTCCCACTGTGCTTTGATTTCCATCTTACCACGTCCAAGAGGGCGTGCAAAACGGTGGTTTTTGGGTACAGTCCCGAGTCACATGGAGGCAATGAGCGATAGGAGGGGATTCGTCTCTCCCGGTATAGGGGGTTGATGTTGCGCTGTGTTCGATTGGCTATAACAGGAAATCCCTGGCCAGGGTTGCTGAGATTTACTGGTAAGTGTTACCAGTAGTTTCTCGAAGTGTTATAGACCTCATATCGACACGACTTATCGAGCTATTGGGGTCTGACGTTTACCACCCCTAGGCGGGATATGCGACATATCAGACGATCAGACCGGACTGTACGGTAGTGTTACTGGTCGGATTCACTGGAGTGTGAGCGGGCTTGCTCTTCGATCTTCAGATCGCTCAATACCCGGGTGGCCGTTACGTTTAGCAGACCGCTTGCGACTTGTGGGTGTTTGATATGATCATCATCTGCTGCCGGCGTATTGACGAGTCTTTAGAGTCCTACACAGAGGTTTCCTGGCTCAAGCGAAACGAAATAGGAGTGCATATGAGATATGTGCGAGACCGAGAATGATACCAGTATGTGATACTGTATTCGATTCTCGCGATGTAACATTGATCGGTTATATGCGATATAGCCGGGTTATCGGATCAAGTGTTGATTCGATAAGTTGTTACTATTGATACCAGTCGGTTATGTGCGACATGACCGGATCATTGAATCAAGTGTTGATTTAATGATTTAATGTATAATTATATATTTGATATATTAATTTGCATTAACTAGTATCGGTTCACTTTGAATGGATTTTCTCACTTGGTTTGTGCACATTGTATATGTGATATATTTTTGTGCACTTGTATGTATCATGTTTGATGATGCATACTAACTTGGATTTGTGTGAAGATTAAACCATGGTTGTGAGAGTGGTTAGGGTTTTATTTTCCATTACTTATTTATTCATTTATTTATTTGTTTATACATTTTGGAAAATAAATGGAAAAGAGAAAAGAATGGTGGCTTTTTTTTTTGTTCTTTAGTTGAAGCTTCATTAAGCTTTGATCAAGTCAACCATTCTTATCTCATCCTTAACCCTAACCATTCCCACTAACCCTAGTTTAGTCTCTACACTTGACCATGGTTAATTTTATGATAAGAATTCATTTTCTTTTCTTTTTCAATTAACTTATCATAACTATTAGCTTCTTCTTCTTCTTCCTTGAAGTGAAGAAAAGCTTTCTTCATCAATGGTGGATTGATGATTTGAGTGAGAAATCCAATTCTAAAGTCTACCCACTTCCTATTTCTTCATCCTCTACCTCTTGCCAAGTAGTAGAGTGTGTTTTCTTCACAAGTTTCTTGACTTGGTGAAGTCGGAGCTTGATTTAGCGATGCCTCAACGTAGATCATCTTCGGCATGGACATCGACGACCTAGCTCGCTTTTTCTCCGACGAAGCCGACTCTAGAGCCCGGATTCCTTTTGGACAGCGGAGACGACTTCGTTGCGGAGCTATGGAGGTGGAGCACCGGATCTACAAAGGTTGTATTTCCGTATTTCATATAGTTAAAGATGTTAACTTGTTATCTTTTCGCCTAAACTTTAGCCAACGATCCGTAGTCGGGTTTGTCGGCACCTAGAATTTTTGAAATTGGCATGGTTGATGCCTTGTGAGACCTCATTAGGGTGCCTAGGAACCCTACAGTGGTATCAGAGCCTAGCTAGAGCCTTAGGCGAAGTCTAGACGGATTTTGAAGTCCGAACGACCCGAAACCCCAACCGGAAAATGCTCTCTGGACGTTTTCTGAAAACGTGGATTTTTCCAAATTAAAAATTGCTAAAAAATTCAGCAGGAAAAAATAAGAATTATGATGCAAATTTTTTTCGATGAACAGTACAAACCGCGGCGGAACCGCGGCAGAAGCCTGCCTTCTGCGGCGGTTCCGCGGCGGAATGATGACGTCATCGTACACTGTTTGCACAGTAACTCCTATTATTTTATGCTGGATTTTCTGGGTATTTTTAAAATTTATTCCCGAGTTGTATTTTCTGGGATTATTTTGGGGATTCGGTGTTTCGATCGGTTTATCAAATTTTGTCTGTTTGGCTTTCCGGATAAATTTTAGAATATTTTAAAAAGTTCGACCGGATATAAATACCCAATTTTTTCCCTGTCGGGAAATTTCCAAGTGTTGGATTTTTCCGTAGTTTAACGACGTTCTAAGTAGTGCAAGTAACGCAATGGACCCTCTAGAAGACAACAAACCTTAACTCGATTATGTGACCGTCTTGAACTGCCCTTTGAACCTTCGGGTTTGGGGCAGTACGGCGTGCTGTTGGAGATAGTGCCCTCAGAGTCAATTATTGGATCACAGGCACATGATTGCAATGATTGTGGGAGGACCTATCCCGGTACGACAGTCTTACTCGAGATGATAGTTTGCTATCTGGTTTACCTTTATCATCGTGTACTGTTTCAGGTGACCTTACAGGTCGCTATTACACGTTGATAGAGCCCCTAGGATTCTTGCTTGACCACCAGCAGTATGAGGGCGATCATATAAGTGGGAGCTGGTAGTCTATAAGCACATCCTTAAATGGTCCCTAGTCGTGGGAGTTTCGAGACAGGGCATCGATTCTCCAGAGTAGACTAGTGTATACAGTCGAGACCCCGACGAGGGGCGATGGCCGGTCTCACAGGCCACTGGTGTCAGTTGGTTCACCTAAGATGTATACAGGTGCTCATTGGGTTATGAGTACACCGGACAGGACTCGCCGGGAACATGCTAGTTGGTCTTATACCTGACGTCAGATAGCAGTTCCCAGGTGACATGTGTACAGGTTAGTTCATCGACCTGGGGATCGTCATTTGTCTCGTGTGAGTTCCCACTGTGCTTTGATTACTACCCTACCACGGCTCAAAGGAGTCGTGCAAACAGGTTTTAGTTAGGTACAGTCCCGAGCCACATGGAGGCAGTGAGCGGATCTTCGGGGGTTCGTCTCTCCCGGTTTTGGGGGTGAGGTCACGCTGTGTCTAGGAGAGCCATTACACGAAGTCCTTGGCCAAGGCAGGAGATTTACTGGTAGGTATTCCAGTAGTATCTCAGGGTGTTCTGGGCTACACTCCGACACGACTTGTACTGCTTTTGGGGGTCTGACTTTTACCCACCCCCTAGGCCCGACATGCGATGCTCATAGACGAACGGACCGGACTGTACGGATATTGTCACTGACAGGCTCAGTAGGGTGTCAGGATGAGTTCGCTCATCAACTCCCTTTTAGTCAATAGCTGGTGGCCCGTTACGTATTGGCTTATACCTCTGACGTGCTGGTGGTTAAATTCACAGCCATAGTATTGACGAGTCTTTAGAGTCCACCACTCATTCTGTTACTCAGTTTTCGGGCGAAACGTTGTAGAGGCCGTATGGAGATATGGAAGGGTCCGATCAGATACGTGCGGTATTGCACGGATCAGGATCGGACGGTTTGTACTAGAGGCCGTATAGGAATATGGAAAGGTTCGATCAGATACGTGCGGTATTGCACGGATCAGGATCGAACGGATATTACTAGCCGGCTTTGGTTTAAGCCGGATCCTAGTTTAGTACAGTGTAGATTTTGTCTCTTTGCATTTGTATCCGGACGGAATACCGATGCGGGTGTGTATGCACAGTATCGTGGTTTTCCTGTAATTTATTACGGGACCAGTTTTCTGGAGTTGCCAGTTTGCATTCCGTTCCGGCCGGTTTTCCTTTGTTCTTTCCCGGCCGGACTTTTCCGATGGAGGGGGTTATTTGCAATTGTGCAAATAACATTTGTGGAGGGGGTTTCTTGCTAATGCTTTGATTATGATAGCTTCATATCTTTTGCTCCATGCTTTTGCATTAATGGTGATTTGAGAGGGTATGGTTTGCATGTAAGATTGTGATGATAATGTTTATGATGTGGTCACCTCTTCTCTTTATCCTACCATCACCTCCCTTCATGTTTTGCTTTTGCCCTCCACCATTCTCACTAAAAGGAGGCCGGCCACATTAGATGGGGGAGCATGGTTCATTTCATTTTGTGAGAGTGGGAAAATTAATCATTCATATCATTTTCCATTGCCACAAAAATCCCCAAGTTCATATTATCTTGATTCCTCCTCCAAGGCAACTTAACCCCAAAGAGACTAAGCACTACACATTCTACAGCATATCTTGGGCACGTCGACTTGCCAGCTTCATGCCCGAGTTGCCTCGGTATAGAGACGGGAGCCCGTAAAAGAAACAGGCGATGTGGTGCCCTTCCGGCGAGGAGGCGACGACCGGAGTTTCCGCGAGGAGATCGGAGAGGAGATGAAGACCGGAGGACTCGGATCAGTCGGTATATCTCTTCCCCATCTTGTAGTTAGCTAGAACTAGTTTAATGGCCCGATCCGGGGTTTAGTGTGCGGTGGTGCCGGTTTGCAAAGTTCGCAAAATTAAAGTTTATCACCGTTTCCGCATTTGGCCGTGGGATTGACGGCCGGGGCGCCGCCGTGCACTTACAGTGGTATCAGAGCCTCGCCATTAACTTCGTCTAGCTTCGTTTGATGTGTTTTGCAGTTCCGATCGACCAAAATTGCAAAAACCCAATTTTAGTTCACGACAGTTTTCTGTTGAAATTTTTTGGTCTCCAAAAATTTTTCAGGTTGTATAAAATTGATGTACTGGAGACTATAAGACTACTGGAAAAATTCGATACATTCAGTCGATGATTGGAGCGCGGAACCGCGGCCAAACCCTCCCTGGGGCCGCGGTTCCGCCGCACATTGGAGTCGTCAATGCATCATTTTTTTCCAGTGGGCTTCTGGGCTATTTTTAGGGGTTTTGGAATATTAAAATTGGGCCCAGGTTTCCTGTGAGTGCTACAGTTTTGATTGGGGGCCCACTTATTGTTTTTTGATCGATCGGATATTTTAAACACATCTTTCACAGTATTTACATTATATCTGCGACCGTGAATGTCACTCGATCGGTAAATCCAGTCTAACTGCTATAGCCCGGTTAGACGGATTTGCGAACGTGACTTTCTCGTTGATGTTCTATGTATTTGCTGTGATGTTGCGGATCGGTCGTGGGGGATAGCCTCGATGCAATGCTAGTACAGTGTTGTTGTATTATGTACATTTGATATTGCGGGGCGAGCGTCCGACATGTGGACTTCCGTCACTGCCTGTTTGTATTATTCTTTTGGGGGATGACCTGGTTGCGGTCGATGCACCCGTTGTATGTATATTTTACTTTCTGTACTAGGATTATCCCGCGGAGGGGTGCACGGATAGCCGGGTTCTGGAGGGCAACAAGCCCGCATCTCATGGCATTAGGACGGAGGGGGCTTCAGTCTGGAATTGGCAGGCTATTCGCCGCACTCGTAGGGGGTACAGGTTGACCCAGGAGGGGTGCCCAAGTTACCGGATTCCGTGAAGTGCTGGGTGGTCCATTCACGGCGCTGAAGGGGGCTGCCTCGCTTCAGGTTTTGGCGGGTGACTTGCCGCGCCCGTAGGGGTCTAGGTTTTCATTGCATAGGCTATCCACACGACCAGGGGAACGTCGGGTTTTCAGTAGTGGCTCTGTGAAACCCGGGGATCCCAGATATCTGTATTGTTCTGTGATGCTGTACATTTCTGTGATGTTGCATTTTATTCAAGCCTTGAGCGAATATAATATATTGGTATATATATTAGTAGATGTTGTATATGTTTTTCATCCGCGCTAGTCCAGTCCCCGCTCTGCCGTTAGTTAGCTAACCTAACGGGTGATGACGGGACCCAGTGGCGAATGCGGATGGCATATACGTACTGTTGGAGATAGTGCCCTCAGAGTCAATTATTGGGTCACAGGCACGTGATTGCAATGATTGAGGGGAGGACCTATCCCGGTAGAACAGTCTTACTCGAGATGATAGTATGCTATCTGGTTTATCTTTATCATCGTGTACTGCTTTAGGTGACCTTACGAGTCGCTATTACACGGTGATAAAGCCCCTAGGATTCTTGCTTGACTTCCAGCAGTATGAGGGCGATCATATAAGTGGGAGCTGGGGTCTATAAGCACATCCTTAAAAGGTCCCTAGTCGTGGGAGTTTCGAGACAGGGCATCGATACTCCGGAGTAGACTAGTGTATACAGTCGAGACCCCGACGAGGGGCGGTGGCCGGTCTCACAAGCCACTGGTGTCAGTTGGTTCACCTAAGATGTATACAGGTGCTCATTGGGTTATGAGTACACCGGACAGGACTCGCCGGGAACCTGCTAGTTGGGATATACCAGACGTCAGATAGCAGTTCCCAGGTGACATGTGTACAGGTTAGTTCATCGACCTGGGATCGTCATTTGTCTCGTGTGAGTTCCCACTGTACTTTGATTACTACCCTACCACGGCTCAAAGGAGTCGTGCAAACAGGTTTTAGTTGGGTACAGTCCCGAGCCACATGGAGGCAGTGAGCGGATCTGCAGGGGTTCGTCTCTCCCGGTATTGGGGGTGAGGTCGTGCTGTGTCTAGGAGAGCCAGAACATGAAAAGTCCTTGGCCAAGGCAGGAGATTTGCTGGTAGGTATTCCAGTAGTATCTCAGGGTGTTCTGGGCTACACTCCGACACGACTTGTACCGCTTTTGGGGGTCTGACTTTTACCAACCCCCTAGGCCCGCCATGCGATACTCATAGACGAACGGACCGGACTGTACGGATATTGTCACTGACAGGCTCAGTAGGGTGTCAGGATGAGTTCGCTCATCGACGTCCCTTTTGGTCAATACCTGGTGGCCCGTCACGTATTGGCTTATACCTCTGACGTGCTAGTGGTTAAATCCACAGCCACAGTATTGACGAGTCTTTAGAGTCCACCACACAGACAGTTACTCAAGTTTCGGGCGAAACGCTGTAGAGGCCGTATGGAGATATGGCAGGGTTCGATCAGATACGTGCGGTATTGCACGGATCGCGATCGGACAGTTTTTACTAGCCGGCTTTGGCTTAAGCCGGATCCTAGTATTAGATAGTGTAGTTTTGTCTCTTTGCATTTGTGTTCAGTGCGAATACAAATGCGGGCATGTATTTGCAGTAGTGGGGTTTTCCTGTAATTTATTACGGGATCGGTTTTCTGAAGTTGCCAGTTTGCATTCCGTTCCGGCCGGTTTTCTTTCATTCCTTCTCGGCCGGGCTTTGTGATGGAGGGTGTTAATTGCAAGTTTGCAATTAACATTTTGTGAGGGGTTTTCTTGCATATATGGCTTCATGATTATCCTCTTAATCATGATATTCTTTTTTGGTCATTTCTTTTGCTTTTCTTGTGAGTGGACCTTGATGAGATTTGAAATGGTTGTGACCATTTTCATTTTGATTTATCATTTTCTTTTTCACTTGATAATTCTTGGAGAATTATTTTTCTCTCTCCAATCTCATTCTTTTCTTTGAGGGGCCGGCCACTATTCATGCAAGAAGAGGAAAAATGTTTCATATCATTTTTGATGCTACACATATTCACAAGCACCATTTTTCTTTAGTTGCTTTCTTCTCCTCCTCACATCCTTCCATCAAGGCAACCTCATAAACCCCAAAAGAGACAAGTTTACTACACTATTCTACAGCAAGCCTTGGACGCGTCGGCTAGCCAACTTCGCGCCCGAGTTGCCTCGGTCAAGAGGCGGGAGCCCGTAAAAGATTCCGGCTACGTGGTGCCCTTTCCGACGAGCGAGGAGGTGACGGAGATTCCGCGGGAGATCGGAGCGGAGACGAAGACCGAAGGACACGGATCGTTTGGTATAGCATCTCTACTCTTTTCTTTTTGCTAGCTAGCTAGGTTAATGGCCCGATCCGGGTGAAAAGTCCGCGGCGGTGCCGTTTTGCAAAGTTCGCAAAGTTTTTGTTTTCCGCGTTTCCGGCGTCGGATCGACGGCCGGGGCGCCCCCGCGGGCTTACAATGGTATCAGAGACACGCCATTAACCTTGCCTAGCTTGCTCTAGCACGTTTAGAACCCGATCGAACAAAATCCCCAAAAACCGTATTTTTGTGCACATGTGTTCTCTGTTGAAATTTTTTGAGCTCCTAAAATTTTTCAGGTTGTTGCAGAGGCATGTACAAGCAATTATAAGAAATCTGGGAAAATACGATCCACCAATTCCTCAGTTCCACCGCGGAAGCGCGGCCAAAACCCTGGTTTGGCCGCGCTTGCGCGGCGGATAAGAGGAATTGTGGCACCAAATTTTCCCAGTAAGCTTGTGGTATAGAAATAGGGCTTTTGGGATATTTTATTTGGGCCCAGGTTTTCTGTAAGTGCTACAGTTCTTTTTGGGGGCCCACTTTGATAAATTTGTTCGATCGGATATTTTAAACATGCTAGTTCACAGTTTTTACATTATATCTGCGACCGTGAATGTCACTTGATCGGTAAATCCAGTCTATCTGCTATAGCCCGGTTAGACGGATTTGCGAACGTGACTTTCACGTTGATGTTCTGTGATTGTACTGTGTTGTTGCGGATCGGTCGTGGGGGATAGCCTGGTTGCAGTGGTAGTACAGTTCTGTTTTATATGTACATTTGATATTGCGGGGCGAGCGTCCGACATGTGGACTGCCGTCACTGCCTGTTTGTATTATTCTTTTGGGGCACGACCTGGTTGCGGTCGATGTACCCGTTGTATGTATATTTTACTTTCTGTACTAGGATTACCCCGCGGAGGGGTGCACGGATAGCCGGGTTCTAGAGGGCAACGAGCCCGCATCTCATGGCGTTGAGATGAAAGGGGCTTCACTCTAGAATTGGCGGGCTATTCGCCGCACTCGTAGGGGGTATAGGTTTGACCCAGGAGGGGTGCCCAAGTTGCCGGATTCCGTGAAGTGCTGGGTGGTCCATTCACGGTGCTGAAAGGGGCTGCCTCGCTTCAGGTTTTGGCGGGTAACTTGCCGCGCCCGTAGGGGTCTAGGATTTCATTGCACAGGCTATCCACACGACCAGGGGAACGTCGGGTTTCAGCGGCTCTGTGAAACCCGGGGATCCCAGATATCTGTATTGATCTGTGTTGCTATACATTTCTGTGTTGCTTTTATCACGCCTTGAGCGAAAATTATATATATTATATATATACTAGTAGATGTTGTATATGTTTTTCATCCGCGCTAGTCCAGTCCCCGCTCTGTCGTTAGTTAGCTAACCTAACGAGTGATGACGGGACCCAGTGGCGAATGCGGATGGCATATACGTACGTCAGTATATTTTCGTTCTTTATTGGTGTGATCAATTGATGGGACTGCATTGATTCGGATCAATGCAAGATAAACAAACCTAATCTGATGTTGTTGGAACACTTTTTCAAAAAGCTGGTATTGCAAGGGCGTTCTCTTTTGTTTTGCACAGTGGTATTCATTTGGAATATCCTGCTCCTCAGTCGACGAGGCAAGGGCCGAGATCCCTTCACCGGGAGTGACCCCTTGGACAAAAGTTTGCGTCAGGGCATTAACTTCACTATAGCCGATTGCTTTTGCTTTGCACCGTGGTATTCAGTTGGAATATCCTGCACCTCATTCTACGGGGAAAGAGCCGAGATCCCTTCACCGGGAGTGACCTCTTTAGCAAAGGTTTTCGTCACTATATTTTTCTAAAAAGCTATCAGTTCCTTCGACGATATCGAGTTCATTACGTTAAAGGTTTTCGCCAGAAACCATTCGTAGCCCTCCGTCGTTTCATATGGATAGTCAATAGTATTCATGCTGTGTATGTTGGCCAAAGTCAAGGCACAGTGTTTGGTAGCTATTGGGTATTCATATGCAGCATAGATAGATGCGTTGGTTTGGGACAGTCGTACTGCCATTTTGGCCAAAGTCAAGGGTATGTACGGGTGGGTTCAAATTAACCAGGAAAATGACGGGTAGAACTTGACATGTGACTTATGATATGTTGGCCAAAGTCAAGGTCATAAGAGCATGGGGCAGAAATCCTCATCGGGAGTTTCAAAAGTACTGAAACTTGCCAGATATGCGCATACCTTCTGGAGTGTGATACCGTGAGCGGATTCCGTCACGTTATCATGCGATGAGAGTTGGATCCCGATTCCCACTGATGAGTTGGTTTACTCCTCGGGTTATCCCGGCTAATTCTTCTTTCAGGTTTGGGGAAGAATTTGACGTTACAGTGGGAGGTT
This sequence comes from Agapanthus africanus, assembly GCA_030015575.1. NCBI lineage: Eukaryota > Viridiplantae > Streptophyta > Magnoliopsida > Asparagales > Amaryllidaceae > Agapanthus > Agapanthus africanus. The sequence goes on from CM057344.1 coordinate 218,288,263, forward strand.
TCCAGATTAGATAAAGTGATAACCATTCTGATCTAGGTTAGAGTGCACGCTGAGTGTTTCTTTTCTCTCTCTCTCTGGCAGCGACCATTGACCCGACCCTAGACTATGACTCAGTGACCAAGTTGACCGAACCTTCTTAACACTGGCTTTTGGATTGTCAGAGTTGCAGACCTCTTTGCCACTCCTACTTTTACTCTTTTCTCCGGGACACCCCGTATTACTACGAACGTCCACTTCCATTGGACAAAACCATCGTATGGTTATATACGAACTCGAAGGAATTTATTCGAGGATGGTTTCAGGTTCTGGAGAAAACGAATAGTACTATTCAGTTGTCTTTACCTTTTACCTTCTCTCAGGTTGCGAGTACTTCTTGGTTTAGGAGTAGTACACCTATTACGCAAATTGGACAGTCCTCTTCCAAACCTTAGGCTGGTGCCGACCGGTAGGGAATGAAGAAAGCCAATTAGCCTAAACGGTGTACAGAAGGTATTAAGTTCAGACAAAGCAAGGGATTAGTAAGAGGGCAAAGTAAATTGCGACTGCTATTCACGACCAAACCATGTACTTCTTTGTCAATCCTAAATCACCTATGAATTAAGTACATTCGGTTGTCTTTTATCCTCACCTTCTCTCGCATTGCGAGTGCTCCTCGGATTAGGACAGTACACCCATTATGCTTTTTGGATAGTCTTCTTCCAAACCATAGGCTGGTGCCGAACGGTAGGGAAGGAAGAAAACCATTTGGCCTAAAGGGGTGTACAGAAGGTAATGACTAAAGACATGTAAAGGGATTTGGAGAGGTGGCAAAGAATTATACGGTTATAGTTGTGAATCTGGATAATGGAAGAGGCATTACTAGGAATACCAGGATACCCTATCGAAACATTTAAATGTTTCAGTTTCACTGTGTATTATTAATAGAAAACTGATTTCCCGATTAGACACTTACTCCAGGGTATGTATTTACCAGGCATGAATCTCACGTCTGTATGGTTTTACAGATGATGAGTGGGAGTAAGTTATTGGGAATTAGGTGACCATCCTCATTATATCGGGATTCGTTGTAATCGGTGATATTTGAGGAAGTCACCTGGGTTGTTTGCCGGTCGGCAAATATTTGGTTTTGAATATCCGTTGTTGTGCACCAATTTCAAATTGATATATCTGTACGTCTATTTTTATAGAGTGAGATATACCTTTTTGAAATTATGTCTATGACATTTACCTATACCAGTGGATGGTTAGGTAAGGAGCATTGAACAACGGTGTAATTCTTCTTAACCAAAAGTACAGTTTTCAACCTACGACACACAGTGAATGAGTCACGAGACTCAGGGGACTTATACAGAGTATTGTATATTGTCCAGTGTCCATTAGGACAGAGGGGTTGGTCCTCATACCATATTCTGTTTACTTTTAACTTCTCTAGTTCTTAGACATGTGTTTCGTAGAAACTCAGGGTCTAAGTTTTGAGGAGTTATAGGTATAAGAATAAAGTAGAGAACCAGATATTGCAAGTATCGGGATTCTTCAAGGTGATCGAAGATGTAGATACTTGTGAATGGTATTCAGTTGATAGTAATGATTAAGAGAACTAGCTTCTCTTTCAGGTTACTCATAATTGGAAGTACTCCTAAGTTGAGTAACGCTGATCGGCCTCTCTTCCATTTAGTTGACATGCACTGGAGACAGCTGCATGATTTGAATCTGGTTCAATTAAATCAGTGCCTCTGTTTCTTGGATATAGAACAGTTCGTATCTTGATATTGTTAAGATACGGGGAGTTGTCCGGCTTATGCTTAAAACCAGACTCTGGACAACTCAAGGCACGTTTCAGTAATGGCTGTTTGTGGGTTGACCCGGGCTATGACGAGGGTTGATTTTCTACCATCTGGAAGATCAATAGTGATATTGTTCTTGACTCGCCACAGTTTTATCAAAAATGGATTTTTTCAGAAAAACAGTAGTGGGAGTATGGTAGAACTGGAAGTGATTCCAGAACCACAAACGATTACTGAAGATTTGATAAGAACCTAAAGATTCAATCTAGTTTGACATTCCATTGGCCACTCCGCAGACATGGTGGGTAACCTCAGGCACTCGAGAGGTACTTCGGTATGCTCAAGGACGGTGGCAGGGAGGTTCTTGTTTACCCACACTTGCCATTGCTGTTGTTCCAGGCTGCGAGACCTGGCGGGAGGATGAGTATAGCGTCATTCTAAACTAGCTTTAGAAGTGTACGCCTATATGACTCTGCCAGAGGGTTGTCGTAGTCAGTGGGAGCAGCGGAAGCATTGGTGGATATCAGGCTTATGTCTATTTATAGACTTAAGCAGATATAGCGGAGATAGATCATCTATTTCTGATGTGACAGTCAGAGGTTTGACTTCATCAGAATAAGGGATGGATCTGTTAAAAAGGTAGTAGGGTGTGATGTCCTGGTGTTTGATGACATACACAGAGTAGGAAGTGATATTCCTATACTACGATCAGTTATACTTTGGTCGTCACACGGTGGTTTCTCCACATAGGACTTGGATATTATATCAGACATTCTGGTTACTAGATCTATAGTTTTAAATCTAGATTTGGGTGGTTTCCCAATCTGGGTACTTTGACAGCATTCTATGTGTATTTAGAATGGACGACTCCTGGCACGGTAGTGTACCTGCAGGTAATGGAGTCACCCTCTCTAAAGGTGTCTTACAGACTAAAGGGGAGAGGGATACGCATGATTGACAGATCACTTGCTTAGGCAATTGAGTCAATCATGAGATGTCAAGTACCACGCCAGATGTTGTTCTTGCAGTAGGTGCAATAAGTTGATATTGATCCAATCCTGGAGAAACAGTCGGAAGCAGTTTTAGAACATAAGTTGATGTTCTAGGGAAATGATAACGGTAGTCTTCTTCGGTAGACAGTTATCATTCCAGGCTTCCAAGGTGACCTGGATGGCAGAGTGGCTGTCAGAGTTATAGTTTTCCCTCTGATGAGGGGCAGTATTTTGGACAGGTGGTCCAGGTGGATACTGAGGGAAGGCATGGCGCAGGATACTGATTAAGTTCAGTTGACGATACAGTCTAAGAAGTTTGGATTTGGAGTTCATTTATGAGCTAGGTCCCATCAGACATCCAGACGTTCTAAGACAGGTATTGCTCATTTCGGGAGATAGTTTTCTCTGCGAACATGAGATATAGAGAGACATAGAAAGAAACATCCAGGCGGATCCACTCACTGAGGCTATTCCTCGAACGCAATAGTTTCGCAAACGAGCTTTGTGAGACTGACTAGTAGAGGAGTTGGGTGTTCGGTATCACACGGGCTGTGAGTATGCGACATCGCAATAATTAGCCTCGAGTGCAAGTGGGAGATTGTTGGAGATAGTGCCCTCAGAGTCAATTATTGGGTCACAGGCACGTGATTGCAATGATTGAGGGGAGGACCTATCCCGGTAGAACAGTCTTACTCGAGATGATAGTATGCTATCTGGTTTATCTTTATCATCGTGTACTGCTTTAGGTGACCTTACGAGTCGCTATTACACGGTGATAAAGCCCCTAGGATTCTTGCTTGACTTCCAGCAGTATGAGGGCGATCATATAAGTGGGAGCTGGGGTCTATAAGCACATCCTTAAAAGGTCCCTAGTCGTGGGAGTTTCGAGACAGGGCATCGATACTCCGGAGTAGACTAGTGTATACAGTCGAGACCCCGACGAGGGGCGGTGGCCGGTCTCACAAGCCACTGGTGTCAGTTGGTTCACCTAAGATGTATACAGGTGCTCATTGGGTTATGAGTACACCGGACAGGACTCGCCGGGAACCTGCTAGTTGGGATATACCAGACGTCAGATAGCAGTTCCCAGGTGACATGTGTACAGGTTAGTTCATCGACCTGGGATCGTCATTTGTCTCGTGTGAGTTCCCACTGTACTTTGATTACTACCCTACCACGGCTCAAAGGAGTCGTGCAAACAGGTTTTAGTTGGGTACAGTCCCGAGCCACATGGAGGCAGTGAGCGGATCTGCAGGGGTTCGTCTCTCCCGGTATTGGGGGTGAGGTCGTGCTGTGTCTAGGAGAGCCAGAACATGAAAAGTCCTTGGCCAAGGCAGGAGATTTGCTGGTAGGTATTCCAGTAGTATCTCAGGGTGTTCTGGGCTACACTCCGACACGACTTGTACCGCTTTCGGGGGTCTGACTTTTACCAACCCCCTAGGCCCGCCATGCGATACTCATAGACGAACGGACCGGACTGTACGGATATTGTCACTGACAGGCTCAGTAGGGTGTCAGGATGAGTTCGCTCATCGACGTCCCTTTTGGTCAATACCTGGTGGCCCGTCACGTATTGGCTTATACCTCTGACGTGCTAGTGGTTAAATCCACAGCCACAGTATTGACGAGTCTTTAGAGTCCACCACACAGACAGTTACTCAAGTTTCGGGCGAAACGCTGTAGAGGCCGTATGGAGATATGGCAGGGTTCGATCAGATACGTGCGGTATTGCACGGATCGCGATCGGACAGTTTTTACTAGCCGGCTTTGGCTTAAGCCGGATCCTAGTATTAGATAGTGTAGTTTTGTCTCTTTGCATTTGTGTTCAGTGCGAATACAAATGCGGGCATGTATTTGCAGTAGTGGGGTTTTCCTGTAATTTATTACGGGATCGGTTTTCTGAAGTTGCCAGTTTGCATTCCGTTCCGGCCGGTTTTCTTTCATTCCTTCTCGGCCGGGCTTTGTGATGGAGGGTGTTAATTGCAAGTTTGCAATTAACATTTTGTGAGGGGTTTTCTTGCATATATGGCTTCATGATTATCCTCTTAATCATGATATTCTTTTTTGGTCATTTCTTTTGCTTTTCTTGTGAGTGGACCTTGATGAGATTTGAAATGGTTGTGACCATTTTCATTTTGATTTATCATTTTCTTTTTCACTTGATAATTCTTGGAGAATTATTTTTCTCTCTCCAATCTCATTCTTTTCTTTGAGGGGCCGGCCACTATTCATGCAAGAAGAGGAAAAATGTTTCATATCATTTTTGATGCTACACATATTCACAAGCACCATTTTTCTTTAGTTGCTTTCTTCTCCTCCTCACATCCTTCCATCAAGGCAACCTCATAAACCCCAAAAGAGACAAGTTTACTACACTATTCTACAGCAAGCCTTGGACGCGTCGGCTAGCCAACTTCGCGCCCGAGTTGCCTCGGTCAAGAGGCGGGAGCCCGTAAAAGATTCCGGCTACGTGGTGCCCTTTCCGACGAGCGAGGAGGTGACGGAGATTCCGCGGGAGATCGGAGCGGAGACGAAGACCGAAGGACACGGATCGTTTGGTATAGCATCTCTACTCTTTTCTTTTTGCTAGCTAGCTAGGTTAATGGCCCGATCCGGGTGAAAAGTCCGCGGCGGTGCCGTTTTGCAAAGTTCGCAAAGTTTTTGTTTTCCGCGTTTCCGGCGTCGGATCGACGGCCGGGGCGCCCCCGCGGGCTTACACGTACGTCAGTATATTTTCGTTCTTTGTGGTGTGATCAATTGATGGTACTGCGTTGATTCGGATCGATGCAAGTTAAACAAACCTAATCTGATGTTGTTGGAACACTTTTCAAAAAGCTGTTATTGCAAGGACGTTCACTTTTGTTTTGCATCGTGGTATTCATTTGGAATATCCTGCTCCTCAGTCGATGAGACAAGGGCCGAGATCCCTTCACCGGGAGTGTCCCCTTGGACAGAAGTTTGCGTCAGGGCATTAACTTCACTATAGCCGATTACTTTTGCTTTGCACAGTGAAATTCGGTTATGAATATCCAGCACCCCATTCTATGGGGAAAGAGCCGAGAACCCTTCACCGGGAGTGACCTCTTTAGTAAAGGTTTTCGTCACTATATTTTCTAAAAAGCTATCCGTTCCTTCAACGATATCAAGTTCATTACGTTAAAGGTTTTCGCCAGAAACCATTCGTAGCCCTCCGTCGTTTCATATGGGTAGTCAATAGTATTCAAGCTGTGTTTGTTGGCCAAAGTCAAGGCACAGTGTTTGGTAGCTGTTGGTTATTCATATGCAGCATAGATAAATGCGTTGGTTTGGGGCAGTCGTATAGCCTTGTTGGCCAAAGTCAAGGGCTTGTACGGGTGGGCTCAAATTAACCTGGAGAATGACGGGCAGAACTTGACATGTGACTTATGATTTGTTGGCCAAAGTCAAGGTCATAAGAGCATGGGGTAAAAATCACATCGGGAGTTTCAAAAGAACTGAAACTTGCTTGATATGCACATACCTTCTGGAGTGTGATAGCGTGAGCGGATTCCGTCACGTTATCATGCGATGATAGTTGGATCCCGATTCCCACTGATGAGTTAGTTTACTCCTCGGGTGACCCCGACTAATTCTTCTTTCAGGTTTGGAGGAGAATTTGAGGTACAGTGGGAGGTTTCCAGATTAGATAAATTGGTAACCATTCTGATCTAGGTTAGAGTGCACGCTGAGTGTTTCTTTTTTCTCTCTCTTTAGCAGCGACCATTAACCCGACCCTAAGACTACGACTCAGTGACCAAGTTGACCGAACCTTCTTAACACTGGCTTTTGGATTGTCAGAGTTGCAGACCTCATTGCCACTCCTACTTTTACCCTTTTCTCCAGGACACCCCGTATTACTGCGAACGTCCACTTCCATTGGACAAAACCATCGTATGGTTAGATACGAACTCGAAGGAATTCGAGGATGGTTTCCGGTTCTGGAGAAAACGGATAGGATTATTCAGTTGTCTTTTCCCTTTTACGTTCTCTCAAGTTGTGAGTACTCCTTGGTTTAGGAGATAGTACACCTATTATGCAAATTGGATAGTCTTCTTCCAAACTTTAGGCTGGTGCCGAACAGTAGGGAATGAAGAAAACCAATTAGCATAACGATGGTGTGCAGAACGTATTAAGATTAAGACAAAGCAAGGGATTAGTAAGAGGGCAAAGTAAATTGCGACTGATATTCACGACCAAACCAAGTATTTCTTCGCCAATCCTAAATCACCTTTGTATTTCTCCAGGACACTCCGTATCACTACGAAGATCCACAGTTTATTGGATACTCCATCGTATGGTTATATACGAACTCGAAAGGAACTTGTTCCAGTTCGGGGATGGATTCTGGTCCAGGAGAAATAGGAATAAGGTTTATTCGGTTGTCCTTTATCCTCACCTTCTCTCGCATTGCGAGTGTTCCTAGGATTGGGACAGTACACCCATTATGCTCATTGGATAGTCTTCTTCCAAACCATAGGCTGGTGCCGAACGGTAGGGAAGGAAGAAAACCATTTGGGCTAAAGGGGTGTACAGAAGGTTACGACTAAAGACATATAAAGGGATTTGGAGAGGTGGCAAAGAAACACACGGTTACAGTTGTGAATCTGGATAATGGAAGAGGCATTACCAGGAATACCAGGATACCCCATCGAAACATTTCAATGTTTCAGTTCACTGTGTACTGTTAAAAGAAAACTGATTTCCCGATTAGATACTTACTCCAGGGTATGTATTTACCAGGTATGATTCTCACATCTGTATGGCTTTACAGATGATGAGTGGGAGTCAGTTATTGGGAATTGGGTGATCATCCTCATTATATCGGGATTCGTTGTAATCGGTGATATTTGAGGAGATCATCTGGGCTGTTTGCCGGTCGGCAAATATTTGGTTTTGAATATCCGCTGTTGTGCACCAATTTCAAATTGATATATCTGTACATCTATTTTCATAGAGTGAGATATACCTTTTGATATTATGTCGATGACATTTACCTATATCAGTGGATGGTTAGGTAAGGAGCATTAAATGACGGTGTAATTCTTCTTAACCATAAGTACAGTTTTCAACTTACGACACACAGTGAAAGAGTTGTCAGACTCAGCGGACTTATACAGAGTATTGTATGTTGTCCAGTGTCCATTAGGACAGAGGGGTTGGTCCTCATACTATATTCTGTTTACTTTTAACTTCTCTAGTTCTTAGACATGTGTTTCGTAGAAACACAGGGTCTAAGTTTTGAGGAGTTATAGGTATTTGAATAGAGTAGAGAACCAGGTGTAGCAAGTATCGGGATTCTTCAAAGTGATCGAAGATGTAGATACTTGTGTATGGTATTCAGTTGATAGTAATGATAAAGAGAAATTGCTTCTCTTTCAGGTTACTCATAATTGGAAGCATTCCTAAGTTGAGTAACGCTGATCGGCCTCTCTCCATTTAGTTGACATGCACTGGAGACAGCTGCATGATTTGAATCTTGTTCAATTAAATCAGTGCCTCTGGTTCTATATTGGATAAAGTACAGTTCATATCTTAACATTGTTAAGGTACGGGGAGTTGTCCGGCTTATGATTAAAACCAGACTCTGGATAACTCCAGGCACATTTATGTAATGGCTGTTTGTGGGTTGACCCAGGCTATGACGAGGGTTGATTTTCTACCATAAGAAAGATCAATAGCAATATTGTTCTAGACTCGCCACAGTTTAAATAAAAATGGTTTTTTCATAAAACAGTAGTGGGAGTATGGTAGAACTGGAAGTGATTCCAGAACCGCAAACGATTACTGAAGATTTGATAAGGAACCTAAAGATTCAATCTGTTTTGACATTCCATTGGCCACTCCGCAGATGAGGTGAGTAACTTCAGGCACCCGAGAGGTACTCCGGTAGCCTCAAGGACGGTGACAGGGAAGTTCTTGTTTACCCACACTTGCCACTGTTGTTGATCCCAGGCTGCGAGAACCGGCAGGAGGATGAGTATAGCGTCGTTCTAAACTAGCTTTAGAAGTGCACGTCTATATGACTCTGCCAGAGGGTTGTCGTAGTCAGTGGGAGCAGCGGAAGCATTGGTGGACATCAGGCTTATGTCTATTCATAGACTAAAGCAGATATAGCGGAGATAGATCATCTATTTCTGATGTGACAGTCATGGGTTTTGACGTCATCAGAATAGGGGATGGATCTGTTGAGAAGGTAGTAGGGTGTGATATCCGGGTTTTGGATGATATACACAGAGTAGGAAAAGAAACTCCTATACTACGATCGGTTATACTTTGGCCGTCACACAGTGGTTTCTCCACAAAGGATTTGGACATTATATCAGACATACTGGTTACTAGATCTATGGTTTTTAGATCTAGATTTGGGTAGTTTCCCAATCAGGGTACTTTGACAGCATTCTAAGAGTATTTAGAATGGACGACTCCTGGCACGGTAGTGTACCTGCAGGTGATGGAGTCACCCTCTCTAAAGGTGTCTTATAGACTAAAGGGGAGAGGGATGCGCATGATTGGCAGATCACTTGCTTAGGCAATTGAGTCAATCATGAGATGTCAAGTACCACACCAGATGTTGTTCTTGCACTAGATGCAATAAGTTGACATTGATCCAATCCTGGAGAAACAGTCGGAAGCAGTTTTAGAACATAAGTGGATGTTCTAGGGATATGATAACGACAGCCTCATTTGGGAGACAGTTGTCATTCCAGGCTTCCAAGGTGACATGGACGACAAGGAGGTTGTCAGAGTTATAGTTTTCCTTCTGACGAGGGGCAGTATTTTGGACAGGTGGTCCAAGGAAATACTGAGGGTGGCATGGCGCAGGATACTGATTAAGTTCAGTTGACGATACAGTCTAAAGAAGCTTGGATTCGGAGTTCATTTATGAGCTAGGTCCCATCAGACATCCAGACATTCTAAGACAAGTATTGGTCATTTCGGGAGATGGTTTTCTCCGTGAACTTGAGATACAGAGAGACATAGAAAGAAACATCTAGGCGGATCCACTCACTAAGGCTATTCATCGAACGCAATAGTTTCGCAAACAGGCTTTGTGCGACTGACTAGTAGAGGAGTTGGGTGTTCGGTATCACACGGGCTATGAGTATGCGACATCGCAATAATTAGCCTTGAGTGCAAGTGGGAGATTGTTGGAGATAGTGCCCTCAGAGTCAATTATTGGATCACAGGCACGTGATTGCAATGATTGAGGGAGGACCTATCCCGGTACGACAGTCTTACTCGAGATGATAGTTTGCTATCTGGTTTACCTTTATCATCGTGTACTGTTTTAGGTGACTTTACAGGTCGCTATTACACGTTGATAGAGCCCCTAGGATTCTTGCTTGACCACCAGCAGTATGAGGGCGATCATATAAGTGGGAGCTGGTAGTCTATAAGCACATCCTTAAATGGTCCCTAGTCGTGGGAGTTTCGAGACAGGGCATCGATTCTCCAGAGTAGACTAGTGTATACAGTCGAGACCCCGACGAGGGGCGATGGCCGGTCTCACAGGCCACTGGTGTCAGTTGGTTCACCTAAGATGTATACAGGTGCTCATTGGGTTATGAGTACACCGGACAGGACTCGCCGGGAACATGCTAGTTGGTCTTATACCTGACGTCAGATAGCAGTTCCCAGGTGACATGTGTACAGGTTAGTTCATCGACCTGGGGATCGTCATTTGTCTCGTGTGAGTTCCCACTGTGCTTTGATTACTACCCTACCACGGCTCAAAGGAGTCGTGCAAACAGGTTTTAGTTAGGTACAGTCCCGAGCCACATGGAGGCAGTGAGCGGATCTTTGGGGGTTCGTCTCTCCCGGTATTGGGGGTGAGGTCACGCTGTGTCTAGGAGAGCCATTACACGAAGTCCTTGGCCAAGGCAGGAGATTTACTGGTAGGTATTCCAGTAGTATCTCAGGGTGTTCTGGGCTACACTCCGACACGACTTGTACCGCTTTTGGGGGTCTGACTTTTACCCACCCCTTAGGCCCGACATGCGATGCTCATAGACGAACGGACCGGACTATACGGATATTGTCACTGACAGGCTCAGTAGGGTGTCAGGATGAGTTCGCTCATCAACTCCCTTTTAGTCAATAGCTGGTGGCCCGTTACGTATTGGCTTATACCTCTGACGTGCTGGTGGTTAAATTCACAGCCATAGTATTGACGAGTCTTTAGAGTCCACCACTCATTCTGTTACTCAGTTTTCGGGCGAAACGTTGTAGAGGCCGTATGGAGATATGGCAGGGTCCGATCAGATACGTGCGGTATTGCACGGATCAGGATCGGACGGTTTGTACTAGAGGCCGTATAGGAATATGGCAAGGTTCGATCAGATACGTGCGGTATTGCACGGATCAGGATCGAACGGATATTACTAGCCGGCTTTGGTTTAAGCCGGATCCTAGTTTAGTACAGTGTAGATTTTGTCTCTTTGCATTTGTATCCGGACGGAATACAGATGCGGGTGTGTATGCACAGTATCGGGGTTTTCCTGTAATTTATTACGGGACCAGTTTTCTGGAGTTGCCAGTTTGCATTCCGTTCCGGCCGGTTTTCCTTTGTTCTTTCCCGGCCGGACTTTTTCGATGGAGGGGGTTATTTGCAATTGTGCAAATAACATTTATGGAGGGGGTTTCTTGCTAATGCTTTGATTATGATAGCTTCATATCTTTTGCTCCATGCTTTTGCATTAATGGTGATTTGAGAGGGTATGGTTTGCATGTAAGATTGTGATGATAATGTTTATGATGTGGTCACCTCTTCTCTTTATCCTACCATCACCTCCCTTCATGTTTTGCTTTTGCCCTCCACCATTCTCACTAAAAGGAGGCTGGCCACATTAGATGGGGGAGCATGGTTCATTTCATTTTGTGAGAGTGTGGGAAAATTAATCATTCATATCATTTTCCATTGCCACAAAAATCCCCAAGTTCATATCATCTTGATTCCTCCACCAAGGCAACTTAACCCCAAAGAGACTAAGCACTACACATTCTACAGCATATCTTGGGCACGTCGACTTGCCAGCTTCATGCCCGAGTTGCCTCGGTATAGAGGCGGGAGCCCGTAAAAGAAACAGGTGATGTGGTGCCCTTCCGGCGAGGAGGCGACGACCGGAGTTTCCGCGAGGAGATCGGAGAGGAGATGAAGACCGGAGGACTCGGATCAGTCGGTATATCTCTTCCCCATCTTGTAGTTAGCTAGAACTAGTTTAATGGACCGATCCGGGGTTTAGTGCGCGGTGGTGCCGGTTTGCAAAGTTCGCAAAATTAAAGTTTATCATCGTTTCCGCATTTGGCCGTGGGATTGACGGCCGGGGCGCCGCCGTGCACTTACACGTGCCACATGTGAGGCGTTGGCTTGACCCTTCTACGGCTGGACCTTGGTACTGAGGCACGAACTGAATGTTGTTAGACTTATTTTATGTGTTGATCTGTATCGGGAAAACTTGGGTGTTCGATTGTTCGATCGAAAAGTTTAGCATTTTCTATTTATCTGGAAAGTGATACAACAATTGGAATTCACAAAAGTTATGTGATAACGGAATGAATGTTATAAACATAGCACTTTAGTCTCACTTGATCGGTTGCCACGGAATTTTGATGTGATCAAAAGTCCGTCGCAATCACGTAGCGTACGCGGATACTCGTCGGGTAAACTTAATAGACAGCCTCACTCCATAGCCCCGACCAAGTGACTGTAGGAGAACCCCGTCGCCGAAAGCATCCGTTCGGGTGCTCGCGGTAGCGGTGTTCCGCCTTGGTGCACTTCGTCGACGGTATCAGGGGTGTTGCCGCCTACTAAAGTTTGTGATGAGCATTCGATCAGGATGTCGGGAATCTTGTTGAATTGCCCGACTTGATATTGAAAAGTGTTTTCGATAATGAGACTAAAATGCGGGGTTTATAATTGTTAGGCATGCGATGTCTAAGGAATTCATTTGGTCAGGCATGTGATGTCTGAGGTGGTTGCGGATTCCAACTGTTGTAGTTTTACACTTTCTTTTCTGTGACCGTAAGTGTAATATGTGATATCGCCGGTTTCGTTGCTATATGTCAACGACAATTGGGATGCGTATATTTACTTACGTTGATGACATGTGATGTTATGTGTTGCTGGATATGTTATATTGGATCGTCGTGTTTGAATAGCCGGGGGGTTTTATGTGAGATGAGTGTTTTTCATTTTCATTCATGTAAATACTTGTATGTAATATTCTTTTATTGGGACGCTTCCAGGTTGCGGAATTTGTCACCGTTTGTATATTATTTACTTTTCCGCACTAGGATAGACCCAAGGAGGAGGGCACAAGTAACCGGGTTCTGGAGTCCAGTAGGAGACCAACTCGAAGAGTCGAGTCCGGGTCTCCTAACTCCAGAATTGGTAGGGTTGCTTGCCGCTCTCGTAGGGGTCTAGGGGTGTGGGTTTGGCTATTCATCACGACCGTGGAATCCGTGTTTTATACTGGCTCGTATTGAAAACACGGACGTCCTAGTATATCCAATATTTCATATGATTCTTCTGCTGCGATATCTGTGATGTGATCATGTGATGTTCTGTGATAGATACAGTATATAGTATATATGATATATTATATAGACGTTACTTATGTTTTACACCCGTGCTAGCCCTGCCCTGCTCTGCCGTTAGTTACCTAACCTAACGGTGCACGAGGGGACATCGAGGCGAATGCGGATGGCATAAGTGTACGTCGTATTTATCTGTGATGATTAGGTATTTAAATGATGGGACTTCATTAATGTGATTAATGAAATAAAAGAAACCTAAGATGTTGTAGAATCGAATTTCAAAATAAAACAGGTAGCTACAGTTCTTGCTTTGCACAGAGGTATATGTGATATATCCTGCACCTTATTCGATGAGGAAAGGACCGAGATCCCTTCACCGGGAGTGACTCCATTAGCAATAACTGGCAGATGCTACACACTCGGTTTGTCTTTTGATTGCTTTTTAAGTGTTTTGCTTTGCACAGTGATATATGTGATATATCCCGCACCTCATTCGACGAGGAAAGGACCGACGATCCTTTCACCGGGAGTGACTCCTTTAGCAAAACTAGAAAAGCCTCAAAAACACTCCATTTTAAAAACCATTTGATTCTACAACGATATCAAGTTCATTACGCAATAGGTTTTCAGAAAAATCTGTCGTAGCCCTCCGTCATTTCAGATAAGTAGTAGTTAGTATTCGTGCTACGTTTGTTGGCCTGCGTCAAGGCGTAGTGTGCGGTAGCTAACTGGTGCTTATCTGCATAAGCATATGATGTGATTGGATTAGGGTAGTCGTGCGACTTTGTTGGCCTGCGTCAAGGGTCGTGCGGGTGGGTTTAATTCAATCAGGAAATGACGGGTTGAACTTGACTAGCGGACTATGGTTTGTTGGCCTGCGTCAAGGTCATAGGACGCTAGGGGCAAAATTATCGGGAATTTCAAGTGTTGAAATTTGCAATGAGATTGCATACCTTCTATGAGATAGTTGGATCCCGATACCCGCTGCGAGTAATTGTTACTCCTGGGAGAGTTTTACACATTACAATTAGCCGATCAAGTAGGTGTCTAGAAAAGTGTCAACGGGGTTACGCCTCTGGGAAAACGAGGTTTATATTAATTAGGTTCGTGCGAAAGCACGGGGGACCTCCCTCAAAGTACCGACACTGGCCTGGCTGAAAGATTGGCGAACTTGTAGTGTGTAATTAATCCCGGCTAGTCTTTCCTTTTAGGGTTTGAAGGAAGATTTGATAAAAAGCAGTGGGAGCCATCCTGATTAGATAAAATAATAACCAATCTATTCTTGCAAGAGCGCACGCTGAGTGTTTTCTTCTCTCTCTCTCCAGGTAGCGACCATATCACGCCTTAATCAAGATAATAATACGGAATTTTGACCGAACCCGCTTGTTATACTGAGCTGGGGAACGTTGGTCCCGCTCCAACTTATAATTGTTATAAGACAGAGCAGGAAATTGTGGAATACCAGATTTCCCGTGCCGCCCAAACGAAGAGAGTGCATGCTGATGCATCATCTTCGGGTGTGTTCAATATACAGAACTGTTTCTCAGTATTCTTTACCTCCTGGGTATGTGATGCCAGATCTGGATCCCTGATATGTAATCTGTTACATAGGGCTACAGAAAGGTAGAGAACTGAGAACGGGTGATAAGTTTCATGAGGTAGAAAACGGGGCAAGAGTTGCAGCCAAGTCTGTTGGTCACTGTCACCCTGTATTCCAAATACATTGATTCTGAACGAATGTTATTAGATACCGAAACTGATATACAAAATCATATCTATCTCTTTATTAGTAAAGAAATGATAAAATTTTGTATAGTTGGATAATGTTTTGAACATTTCCTATATCAAAAGTTGATCGGTTCAGGCACGTTATCTAAAAGCATTAATGTTCTAAATCAAACTACAGTTCTTAGTATACGGAACACACAAAAGAGGAAGAGTTCAGAAATGAACGAATCCTTCTTGAGGTATTGTAGACTGGGTCATATCAATGCGACCCGACTGGCTGAGTTACATTTAGATGCATATTTAAATCTGTTTGAATTTACATCTTGTGAAACTCGCCAGTCATGTCACAAAGATATCATGACCATAGCTCTGTTTATTGGAAACAGAGAAAGAGTTAGTAAACTCTTGGGATGATACATGTTGATGTATGTAGGTCCCCAGTCTACACATGCCAAGACCGGTTCTTTGTACTTCATTACATTCTCTGATAATCTCTCGAGATTCAGACATATGTTCCTGTTGAAACACAAGTCCGAACCTTTTGAGATATTCATAGAATATAAGTTAGAAGTAGAGAACCAATAAGGGTATAAGTATTATGTCCTATGATGAGATCAAGGAGGAGAATACTTGTGCACGGAAATCCTGGATTATTCTAAAGGTGAATGAGATTCTCTCTCAGCATTACTCCTCCAAATACACCATAGCACGATGGTATATCGGGGCGGAGCAATCACACCCTATATGATAAGGTGTGCTCTATGATGAGTACTACTGAGTTACCTATTTACTTATGGGAGTTATGCACTTGAGAAGCTGCGTACCTATTGAATAGGGTTCAAATCAAATCAGCTGCCTACCGCTTCATATGTGATATGGAAAGGGAAGAGCCCATATCTTAAGTTAGTTAAGATTTGGGGTTGACCGGCCTATGTCTAAAAGCAAAATCCGGAAAAGCTCGAGGCAAGGTCTGTAATGTAGAACTGGAAATGTTCCAGCTATACAAACTACATCACATGATTTGATAGAACCAAAGGATTCAGTAGATTCTAACGAACCTCAGCCTCTCCGCCGATCTAGTAGGGTTCCTCACCCACCTGAGAGATACTTCGGTTTCTCTATGACAGTGGGAGCGAGGATTGCATCATGAGATGATGACCCAACTAGCTTCGAGCTGGCCATCAGGAGTGAGACTCTATAAAAATGGCTGGATGCTTAGCGATCTGAGATGGAATCCTTATACACCAACAAAGTATGGACTTTGGTTGCTATATCTGAAGGGTTAAATCCCCATCAGCAGCAAGTATATCTTGAGAAGATTACTTGGTGTAGATGGAAAGGTTGAGACTTTCAAAGCTAGACTTGTTAAAGTTTTTCGTCATCGACCAGGCGTGGATAATGATGAAACATTTTCAAGTAGCTATGCTTAAGTCCATCCAGATCCTACTTGCCATGGCACATACCATGACTACGATATCTGGCAGTTGGGTGTCATGTCTCCCTTTCTAAATGATGTTTTAGAAGAGAACGTCTATAAGTACACAGCCAGAGGGCTTCGTAGACAGTGGGAGCAGCGGAAACGTGTGCAAGATGTTTTATAGGATAAAGCAGGCATCGCGGAGTTGGAACATCTGTTTTGATGAATTAGTCAAAGAGTTTGACATCATCAAAATGGTAGATGAACCTTGTATAAACAAAAAGGTAGTAGGGAGTATGGTGACGATCCTCGTAGAGTACGTGGATGATATATTCTTGATGGGGAAGGAGTTTCCTATGCTACGCTCGATCAATCTCCGCTTATCACAATGATTCTCTATATAGGATCAAAGTGATACCTCCTAAATCCTGGATTTTGGATCTATGAGATAGATCTAAATGGATGTTAGATACTCACTAGTTGTAGTGAGATAGTATCAATTGATCCTGGGGGGAATCACTGGAAGTGTTCCAGGCTGATAAAGACGACTGAATGTCAGTCACAGGCATTGTCTTACCCTCAGTAAAGGGACGGTATGTTGGAAGAGTTCCAAGCTAGATACCGTGACATACTAGACGATAAAGGCTGGATACATCGCTACTTAAGATGCTACCAAAGAGGCTGTTTGGGTGTATATTGGTTCATGAGATGAACTATGTTCCTCCCCTTGTGTGACAATGGAGTTGTGGCTTTTACCAAGGAACGCCGGTCCCATCAGTGATCCAGACATATTCTAAGGCAGTATCACTTGATCATGGCGATGGTTGATCTCCAGGGAGATCGAGGTTAGGAGAGTAGACTCAGAGGACAACACAGCGGATCCACTCACAAAGGCCCGTTTCCAGAGAGAGACTTTTATGGGATGGTTGAGTATGAGATACTACAACCACTGCTACAGATGGCCCTAGTGCAAGTGGGAGATTGTTAGTTATATGTATGCCCTAGAGGCCATTACTGTACATAGGATGTATATTGTAGTGGATGCTGGGACGTATATCGGGAGGACTTTCTTGCTCGACATGATAGTATGCTATCTGGTTGAACTTTACCTTAACGTGTATACTGATTGTCTCTCTGTTACATGTTGGTAAAGCCCTTAGGATGTGTGCTTGACTACCTGGACTATGATGCGGATCATACTAGTGGGGACATGGTAGTCCATAAGTACATCCTTCACAGTCCCTAGTCGTGGGTATATCGAGACGGGGCATCGATATACCAGAGTAGACTAGCGTATACCTTCTGGACCCATACAGATGGGCGATGGATGATCCCATATCCATTGGTGTTTGACATCAGAGATGATATACGGGTGCTCAGTAGAGACTGGGTACACTGGACGGACTCGCCGAGAACTCCCAGATGGTATTATACCTCACGTCAGATGGCAGTTCTCTGGTGACACTGGTACAGAGTAGTCTGTTGACCCGAGATCGTCATAGAGTCTTGTGTGGTTCCCACTGTGCTTTGATTTCCATCTTACCACGTCCAAGAGGGCGTGCAAAACGGTGGTTTTTGGGTACAGTCCCGAGTCACATGGAGGCAATGAGCGATAGGAGGGGATTCGTCTCTCCCGGTAAAGGGGGTTGATGTTGCGCTGTGTTCGATTGGCTATAACAGGAAATCCCTGGCCAGGGTTGCTGAGATTTACTGGTAAGTGTTACCAATAGTTTCTCGAAGTGTTATAGACCTCATATCGACACGACTTATCGAGCTATTGGGGTCTGACATTTACCACCCCTAGGCGGGATATGCGACATATCAGACGATCAGACCGGACTGTACGGTAGTGTTACTGGTCGGATTCACTGGAGTGTGAGCGGGCTTGCTCGTCGATCTTCAGATCGCTCAATACCCGGGTGGCCGTTACGTTTAGCAGACCGCTTGCGGCTTGTGGGTGTTTGATATGATCATCATCTGCTGCCGGCGTATTGACGAGTCTTTAGAGTCCTATACAGAGGTTTCCTGGCTCAAGTGAAACGAAATAGGAGCGCATATGAGATATGTGCGGGACCGAGAATGATACCAGTATGTGATACTGTATTCGATTCTCGCGATGTAACATTGATCGGTTATATGTGATATAGCCGGGTTATATGCGATATAGCCGGGTTATCGGATCAAGTGTTGATTCGATAAGTTGTTACTATTGATACCAGTCGGTTATGTGCGACATGACCGGATCATTGAATCAAGTGTTGATTTAATGATTTAATGTATAACTATATATTTGATATATTACTTTGCATTAACTAGTATCGGTTCACTTTGAATTGATTTTCTCACTTGGTTTGTGCACATTGTATATGTGATATATTTTTGTGCACTTGTATGTATCATGTTTGATGATGCATACTAACTTGGATTTGTGTGAAGATTAAACCATGGTTGTGAGAGTGGTTAGGGTTTTATTTTCCATTACTTATTTATTCATTTATTTATTTGTTTATACATTTTGGAAAATAAATGGAATAGAGAAAAGAATGGTGGCTTTTTTTTTTTTGTTCTTTAGTTGAAGCTTCATGAAGCTTTGATCAAGTCAACCATTCTTATCTCATCCTTAACCCTAACCATTCCCACTAACCCTAGTTTAGTCTCTACACTTGACCATGGTTAATTTTATGATAAGAATTCATTTTCTTTTCTTTTTCAATTAACTTATCATAACTATTAGCTTCTTCTTCTTCTTCCTTGAAGTGAAGAAAAGCTTTCTTCATCAATGGTGGATTGATGATTTGAGTGAGAAATCCAATTCTAAAGTCTACCCACTTCTTATTTCTTCATCCTCTACCTCTTGCCAAGTAGTAGAGTGTGTTTTCTTCACAAGTTTCTTGACTTGGTGAAGTCGGAGCTTGATTTAGCGATGCCTCAACGTAGATCATCTTCGGCATGGACATCGACGACCTAGCTCGATTTTTCTCCGACGAAGCCGACTCTAGAGCCCGGATTCCTTTTGGACAGCGGAGACGACTTCGTTGCGGAGCTATGGAGGTGGAGCACCGGATCTACAAAGGTTGTATTTCCGTATTTCATATAGTTAAAGATGTTAGCTTGTTATCTTTTCGCCTAAACTTTAGCCAACGATCCGTAGTCGGGTTTCTCGGCACCTAGAATTTTTGAAATTGGCATGGTTGATGCCTTGTGAGACCTCATTAGGGTGCCTAGAAACCCTACAGATATCAATTCTACCCTAGTGAGCAACAAAAGGTGTTTGTTGCTCAACATGCCACTTTTTAGAAAAGGAATTTCTTGTAACAGAGATTTGTGGCAAAGAGGTAGGGCTGGAAGAAGTTCCAACCGCACAAACTATAGAAGAAGATATGGTAGAACCGGAGGATTCGATAGTTCGCAACGAACCTCAGCCACTCCACCGATCTAGTAGGGTTCCTCATCTACCTGAGATATACTACGGTTTTCTCATTGATGGTGGGAGCGAGAATGTATCATGAAAGATGATGACCCAACTAGCTTTGAGCAGGCCATCACGAGTGGGGACTCTGTGAAATGGCTTGATGCAATGCGATCTGAGAAAGAATCTATGTACACAACAAAGTATGGACTTTGGAAGATGCTCCTGAAGCGGTAAAACAAATCAGGAGCGTATGGATCTTTAAGAAGAAACTTGGTGTAGATGGAAAAGTTGAGACTTTCAAAACTAGACTTGTTGCAAAAGGTTTTCATCAACGACCAGGTGTGGATTATGATGAAACCTTTTCTCCAATAGCTATGCTTAAGTCTATCCGGATCCTACTTGCCATCGCTGCATACCATGACAAGAAAATCCGGCAAATGGATGTTAAGACCGCCTTTCTAAATGGTGATTTAGAAGAGAGCGGGTACATGACTCAGCCAAAGGGATTCTTGGACAGTGGGAGCAGCGGAAAGGTGTGCAAGCTACTTAAATCCATCTACGGGTTAAAGAAGGTATCGCGGAGTTGGAACATCTGTTTTGATGTGGTAGTCAAAGAGTTTGACTTCATCAAAAACGTAGATGAACCTTGTTTATACAAGAAGGTGGCAGAGAGTAAGGTTGTCTTTCTCGTATTGTACGTGGATGACATACTCTTGATAAGAAATGATGTTCCTATGCTGCACTCGATTAAGCTCTTCTTATCACAAAGATTCTCAATGAAAGATCTAGGTGATGTTAGTTATATGTATGCCCTAGAGGCCATTACTATACATAGGATGTATATAGTAGTGGATCCTGGGACGTATATAGGAAGGACTTTCTTGCTCGACATGATAGTATGCTATCTGGTTACACTTTACCTTAACGTGTATACTGATTGTCTCTCTGTTACATGTTGGTAAAGCCCTTAGGATGTGTGCTTGACTACCTGGACTATGATGCGGATCATACTAGTGGGGACATGGTAGTCCATAAGTACATCCTTCAAAGTCCCTAGTCGTGGGTGTATCGAGACGGGGCATCGATATACCAGAGTAGACTAGCGTATACCTTCTCGACCCATACAGATGGGCGATGGATGATCCCATATCCATTGGTGTTTGACATCAGAGATGATGTACGGGTGCTCAGTAGAGACTGGGTACACTGGACGGACTCGCCGAGAACTCCCAGATGGTATTATACCTCACGTCAGATGGCAGTTCTCTGGTGACACTGGTACAGAGTAGTCTGTTGACCCGAGATCGTCATAGAGTCTTGTGTGGTTCCCACTGTGCTTTGATTTCCATCTTACCACGTCCAAGAGGGCGTGCAAAACGGTGGTTATTGGGTACAGTCCCGAGTCACATGGAGGCAATGAGCGATAGGAGGGGATTCGTCTCTCCCGGTATAGGGGGTTGATGTTGCGCTGTGTTCGATTGGCTATAACAGGAAATCACTGGCCAGGGTTGCTGAGATTTACTGGTAAGTGTTACCAGTAGTTTCTCGAACAGTTATAGACCTCATATCGACACGATTTATCGAGCTATTGTGGTCTGACGTTTACCACCCCTAGGCGAGATATGCGACATATCAGACGATCAGACCGGACTGTACGGTAGTGTTACTGGTCGGATTCACTGGAGTGTGAGCGGGCTTGCTCGTCGATCTTCAGATCGCTCAATACCCGGGTGGCCGTTACGTTTAGCAGACCGCTTGCGGCTTGTGGGTGTTTGATATGATCATCATCTGCTGCCGGCGTATTGACGAGTCTTTAGAGTCCTACACAGAGGTTTCCTGGCTCAAGCGAAACGAAATAGGAGCGCATATGAGATATGTACGGGACCGAGAATAATGTGTGTATGTGATGCCGCATTCTATTCTTGCGATGAATGTATCGGATAGGTTGTATGAGATATAACCTAGTTATCGATTCAAGCGTTGATTCGATAAGCCGATACATTGAATACTAGTCGGTTGTGTACGACATGACCGGATCATTGAATCAAGTGTTTATTTAATGATTTAATGCATAATTATATATTTGATATGTTACTTTGCACTAACTAGTATTGGTACACTTTAAACGGATTTTCTCACTTGGATTGTGCACATTACATATGCGATATGATTTTGTGCACTTGATTGTATCATGTTTGATGATACATGTTTACTTGGTTAAGTGCAAAGAATTAAACCATGGTTAAAAGAATTGTTAGGGTTTCATTTCCTTTATTTATTCATTTATTTATTTGTTTATTCATTTTGGAAAAGAGGAGAAAAGAATGGTGGCTTAATTTGGATTTTAGTTGAAGCTTCATGAAACTTTGATCAAGTCAACCATTCTTATCTCATCCTTAACCCTAACCATTCCCACTAACCATGATTCATTCTCTACACTTGACTCTAGTTAACATTATGATAAGAATTCATTTTTCTTTTCTTTTTCAATTATGCTTATCACAATATTCTTCTTCTTCTTCATCTTCTTTCATGAAGAAAAAGCAAGCTCCATCAATGGTGATTGATGGAAATGAGTGAGAAATCCAAAACTAAAGTCTACCCACTTCCTATTTCTTCATCCTCTACCTCTTGCCAAGTAGTAGAGTGTGTTTACTTCACAAGTTTCTTGACTTGGTGAAGTTGTGAGCTTGATCTAGCGATGCCTCGACGTAGATCATCTTCGGCATGGACATCGACGACCTAGCTCCCTTTTTCTCCGACGAAGCCGACTCTAGAGCCCGGATTTGATTTGGACAGCGGAGAGGACCTCGTTGCGGAGCCGTGGAGGTGGAGCACCGGATCTACAAAGGTTGTATTTCCGTATCCATTAGTTAAGTGTTAACTAGTTAGCTTTTTCGCCTAGAAATCTAGCAAACGATCCGTAGTCGGGTCTCTCGGCACCCGTAAAATTTTATTATGGCATGTTCGATGCCTTGTGAGACCACACTAGGGAGCCTAGGAACCCTACAGTGGTATCAGAACCTAGCTAGAGCCTTAGGCGAAGTCCAGACGGAATCTGAAACCCGATCGAACAGAAACCCTACCCGCAAAATTGCTCTCTGGACGATTTTGAAATACTGGGATTTTTCCATATTAAAAATATTCAGAAAACTCAGTAAAATAATATAAGAATTACTGTTGAAATTTGAGGCCTTGATTCATTATAGGGGGCGCGGATCCGCGGCCTCACAGTAGGCTCAGGCTGCGGATCCGCGGTCCTTTTGTCGTGTTGTGCATTAATTTCTGCACAGTAATTCTTATATATTATTTATGGTGTTTCTGGGAATTTTTAATATTTATTCAAGAGTTGAATTTTCTGGAGTTGTTTTGGGGATTCGGTGTTTCGATCGGGGTATCAAATTTTGTCTGTGTGGCTTTCCGGATAAATCTTAGAATATGTTAAAAAGTTCGACCGGATATAAATACCCAATTTTTCCCCTGTCGGGAAATTTCCAAGAGTTGGATTTTTCCGTAGTTTAACGACGTTCTAAGTAGTGCAAGTAACGCGATGGTCCCTCTAGAAGACACAAACCTTAACTCGATTATGTGACCGTCTTGAACTGCCCTTTGAACCTTCGGGTTTGGGGCAGTACGGCATGCCACATGTGAGGCGTTGGCTTGACCCTTCTACGGCTGGACCGTTTGTACTGAGGTACGAACTGAATGTTGTTAGACTAGTTTCATGTTTTGATCTGTATCGGGAAAACTTGGGTGTTCGATTGTTCGATCGAAAAGTTTAACATTTTCTATTTATCTGGAATGGGATACAATAATTGGAATTCACAAGAAGTTATATGATAACTAAATGAATGTTATAAACACAGCAGTTTAGTCTCACTTGATCGGTTGCCACGGAATTTTGATGTGATCAAAAGTCCGTCGCAGTCACGTAGCGTACGCGGATACTCGCCGGGTAAACTTAATAGACAGCCTCACTCCATAGCCCCGACCAAGTGACTGTAGGAGAACCCCGTCGCCGAAAGCATCCGTTCGGGTGCTCGCGGTAGCGGTGTTCCGCCTTGGTGCACTTCGTCGACGGTAACGGGGGTGCGGCCGTCTACTGAAGTTTGCGACGAGTATTCGATCAGACTGTCGGGAATCTTGTTGAATTGCCCGACTTGGTATTGAAAAGTGTTTTCGATAATGAGACTAAAATGCGGGGTTTATAATTGTTAGGCATGTGATGTCTAAGTAATTCATTTGGTCAGGCATGCGATGTCTGAGGTGGTTGCGGATTCCAACTGTTGTAGTTTTACACTTTCTTTTCTGTGACCGTAAGTGTAATATGTGATATCGCCGGTTTCGTTGCTATATGTCAACGACAATTGGGATGCGCATATTTACTTACGTTGATGACATGTGATGTTATGTGTTGCTGGATATGTTATATTGGATAGTCGTGTTTGAATAGCCGGGGTTTTTTTTTGTGAGATGAGTGTTTTTCATTTTCATTCATGTAAAAACTTGTATGTAATATTCTTTTATTGGGGCGCTTCCAGGTTGCGGAAGTAGTCACCTTTTGTATATTATTTACTTTTCCGCACTAGGATAGACCCAAGGAGGAGGGCACAAGTAACCGGGTTCTGGAGTCCAGTGGGAGACCAACTCGAGGAGTCGAGTCCGGGTCTCCTAACTCCAGAATTGGTAGGGTTGCTTGCCGCTCTCGTAGGGGTCTAGGGGTGTGGGTTTGGCTATTCATCACGACCGTGGAATCCGTGTTTTATACTGGCTCGTATTGAAAACACGGACGTCCTAGTATATCCAATATTTCATATGATTCTTCTGCTGCGATATCTGTGATGTGATCATGTGATGTTCTTTGATAGATACAGTATATAGTATATATGATATATTATATAGACGTTACTTATGTTTTACACCCGCGCTAGCGCTGCCCCGCTCTGCCGTTAGTTACCTAACCTAACGGTGCACGAGGGGACATCGAGGCGAATGCGGATGGCATAAGTGTACGTCGTATTTATCTGTGATGTTTAGGTACTTAAATGATGGGACTTCATTAATGTGATTAATGAAATAAAAGAAACCTAAGATGTTGTAGAATCGAATTTCAAAATAAAACAGGTAGCTACAGTTCTTGCTTTGCACAGCGGTATATGTGATATATCCTGCACCTTATTCGATGAGGAAAGGACCGAGATCCCTTCACCGGGAGTGACTCCTTTAGCAATAACTGGCAGATGCTACACACTCGGTTTGTCTTTTGATTGCTTTTAAGAGTTTTTGCTTTGCACAGTGATATATATGATATATCCCGCACCTCATTCGACGAGGAAAGGACCGACGATCCCTTCACCGGGAGTGACTCCTTTAGCAAAACTAGAAAAGCCTCAAAAACACTCCATTTCAAAATTCATTTGATTCTACAACGATATCAAGTTCATTACGCAATAGGTTTTCAGAAAAACCTGTCGTAGCCCTCCGTCATTTCAGATAAGTAGTAGTTAGTATTCGTGCTACGTTTGTTGGCCTGCGTCAAGGCGTAGTGTGCGGTAGCTAACTGGTGCTTATCTGCATAAGCATATGATGTGATTGGATTAGGGTAGTCGTGCGACTTTGTTGGCCTGCGTCAAGGGTCGTGCGGGTGGGTTTAATTCAATCAGGAAATGACGGGTTGAACTTGACTAGCGGACTATGGTTTGTTGGCCTGCGTCAAGGTCATAGGACGCTAGGGGCAAAATATTATCGGGAATTTCAAGTGTTGAAATTTGCAATGAGATTGCATACCTTCTATGAGATAGTTGGATCCCGATATCCGCTGCGAGTAAGAGTTACTCCTGGGAGAGTTTTACATATTACAATTAGCCGATCAAGTAGGTGTCTAGAAAGATGTTAACGAGGTTACGCCTCTGGGAAAACGAGGTTTACATTAATTAGGTTCGTGCGAAAGCACGGGGGACCTCCCTCAAAGTACCGACACTGGCCTGGCTGAAAGATTGGCGAACTTGTAGTGTGTAATTAATCCCGGTTAGTCTTTCCTTTTAGGGTTTGAAGGAAAATTTGATAAAAAGCAGTGGTAACCATCCTGATTAGATAAAATAAAAACCAATCTATTCTTGACAGAGCGCACGCTGAGTGTTTTCTTCTCTCTCTCTCCAGGTAGCGACCATATCACGCCTTAATCAAGATAATAATACGGATTATTGACCGAACCAGCTTGTTATACTGAGCTGGGGA
This sequence comes from Agapanthus africanus, assembly GCA_030015575.1. NCBI lineage: Eukaryota > Viridiplantae > Streptophyta > Magnoliopsida > Asparagales > Amaryllidaceae > Agapanthus > Agapanthus africanus. The sequence continues at coordinate 218,314,387 of CM057344.1, forward strand.
ACGTTGGTCCCGCTCCAACTTATAATTGTTATAAGACAGAGCAGGAAATTGGGGAATACCAGATTTCCCGTGCCGCCCAAACGAAGAGAGTGCATGCTGATGCATCATCTTTGGGTGTGTTCATTACAGAGAACTGTTTCTCAGTATCCTTTACGTCCTGGGTATGTGATACCAGATCAGGATCCCAGATATGTAATCAGTTACATAGGGCTATAGAAAGGTAGAGAACTGAGAACGGGTGATAAGTTTCATGAGGCAGAAAATGGGGCAAATGTTGCAGCCAAGTCTGTTGGTCACTGTCACCCTGTATTACCAATACATTGATTCTGAACGAATGTTGTTAGATACCGAACCTGATATACAAAATCATATCAGTCTCTTTATTAGTAAAGAAAGGATATAATTTTGTATTGTTGGATAATGTTTTGAACATTTCCTATATCAAAAGTTGATCGGATCAGGCACGTTATCTAAAAGCGTTGATGTTCTAAATCAAATGACAGTTCTTTAGTATATGGAACACACACAAGGGGAAGAGTTCAGAAATGAACGAATTCTTCTTGAGGCATTGTAGACTAGGTCAGATCAATGTGACCCGACTAGCTAGAGTTACATAAAGATGCATATTTAAATCAGTTTGAATTTACATCTTGTGAAACTCGCCAGTCATGTCATAAAGATAAGATGGCCATAGCTCCGTTTACTGGAAATAGAGAAAGAGTTAGTGAACTCTTGGGATGATACATGTTGATGTATGTAGGTCCCCTGTCTACACATGCCAAGACCGGTTCTTTGTACTTCATTACATTCTCTGATAATCTCTCAAGATTCAGACATATGTTCCTGTTGAAACATGAGTCCGAGCCTTTTGAGATATTCACAGAATATAAGCGAGAAGTAGAGAACCAATATACGGGTATAAGTATTATGTCCTATGATGAGATCAAGGAGGAGAATACTTGAACACGGAAATCCTGGATTATTCTAAAGGAGAATGAGATTCTCTCTCGGCATTACTCCTCCGAATACACCATAGCACGATGGTATATCGGGGCGGAGCATTCACACCCTATATGATAAGGTGTGCTCTATGATGAGTACTACTGAGTTACCATTTTTCCTTTTGGGAGTTGTGCGCTTGAGAAGCTGCATACCTATTGAATAGGGTTCGAATCAAATCAGTTGCCTACCACCTCATATATGATATGGTATGGGAAGAGCCCATGTCTTAAGCTAGTTAAGATTTGGAGTTGTCCGGCCTATGTCTAAAAGCAAAATCCGGACAAGCTCGAGGCAAGGTCAGTTATGTAGAACTGGAAAGGTTCCAGCTATACAAACTACAGCAGATGATTTGATAGAACCAAGGGATTCAGTAGATACCAACGAACCTCAGCCTCTCCGCCGATCTAGTAGGGTTCCTCACCCACCTGAGAGATACTTCGGTTTCTCTATGACAGTGGGAGCGGGGATTGCATCATGAGATGATGACCCAACTAGTTCCGAGCTGGCCATCAAGAGTAAGACTCTGTAAGAATGGCTGGATGTTTATCGATCTGAGATGGAATCCATGTACACCAACAAAGTATGGACTTTGGTTGCTATATCTGAAGGGTTAAATCCCCATCAGGAGCAAGTATATCTTGAGAAGATTACTTGGTGTAGATGGAAACGTTGAGACTTTCAAAGCTAGACTTGTTAAAGGTTTGCATCATTGACCAGGTGTGGATCATGATGAAACTTTTTCTAAGGATCTATGCTTAAGTCCATCCAGATCCTACTTGTCACGGCTACATACCATGACTACGATATCTGGTGGTTGGGTGTCTTGACTGCTTTTCTGAATGATGATTTGGAAGAGAGCGTCTATAAGTACACAGCCAGAGGGCTTCGTAGACAGTGGGAGCAGCGGAAACGTATGCAAGATGCTTTATAGGATAAAGCAGACATCGCGGAGTTGGAACATCTGTTTTGATAAATTAGTCAAAGAGGTTGACATCATCAAAATGGTAGATGAACCTTGTATAAACAAAAAGGTAGTAGGGAGTATGGTGACGATCCTCGTAGAGTACGTGGATGACATACTCTTGATAGGAAAGGAGTTTCTTATGCTACGCTCGATCAGTCTCCGATTATCACAATGATTCTCCACATAGGATCAAAATGATACCTACTAAATCCTGGATTTTGGATCTATGAGATAGATCTAATTGGATGTTAGGATTCTCACTAGTTGTAGTGAGATGGTATCAATCGACCCTGGGGAGAATCACTGGAAGGGTTCCAGGGTGATAAGGACGACTGAATGTCAGTCGCAGGCATTGTCTTTACCCTCAGTAAAGGGACGGTATGTTGGAAGAGTTCCAAGCTAGATACCGTGGCATACTAGACGATAAAGGCTGGATACATCGCTACTTAAGATGCTACCAAAGAGGCTGTTTGGGTGTATAATGGTTCATGAGATGAACTATGTTCCTACCATTGTGTGACAATGGAGTTGTGGCTTATGCCAAGGAACGCTGGTCCCATCAGTGATCCAGACATATTCTAAGGCAGTATCACTTGATCATGGAGATGGTTGATCTCCAGGGAGATCGAGGTTAGGAGAGTAGACTCAGAGGACAACACAGCGGATCCACTCACGAAAGGCCTATTCCCAGAGAGAGACTTTTATGGGATGGTTGAGTATGAGATACTACAACCACTGCTACAGATGGCCCTAGTGCAAGTGGGAGATTGTTAGTTATATGTATGCCCTAGAGGCCATTACTATACATAGGATGTATATAGTAGTGGATGCTGGGACGTATATAGGAAGGACTTTCTTGCTCGACATGATAGTATGCTATCTGGTTACACTTTACCTTAACGTGTATACTGATTGTCTCTCTGTTACATGTTGGTAAAGCCCTTAGGATGTGTGCTTGACTACCTGGACTATGATGCGGATCATACTAGTGGGGACATGGTAGTCCATAAGTACATCTTTCAAAGTCCCTAGTCGTGTGTGTATCGAGACGGGGCATCGATATACCAGAGTAGACTAGCGTATACCTTCTCGACCCATACAGATGGGCGATGGATGATCCCATATCCATTGGTGTTTGACATCAGAGATGATGTACGGGTGCTCAGTAGAGACTGGGTACACTGGACGGACTCGCCGAGAACTCCCAGATGGTATTATACCTCACGTCAGATGGCAGTTCTCTGGTGACACTGGTACAGAGTAGTCTGTTGACCCGAGATCGTCATAGAGTCTTGTGTGGTTCCCACTGTGCTTTGATTTCCATCTTACCACGTCCAAGAGGGCGTGCAAAATGGTGGTTTTTGGGTACAGTCCCGAGTCACATGGAGGCAATGAGCGATAGGAGGGGATTCGTCTCTCCCGGTATAGGGGGTTGATGTTGCGCTGTGTTCGATTGGCTATAACAGGAAATCCCTGGCCAGGGTTGCTGAGATTTACTGGTAAGTGTTACCAGTAGTTTCTCGAACAGTTATAGACCTCATATCGACACAACTTATTGAGCTATTGGGGTCTGACGTTTACCACCCCTAGGCGAGATATGCGACATATCAGACGATCAGACCGGACTGTACGGTAGTGTTACTGGTCGGATTCACTGGAGTGTGAGCGGGCTTGCTCGTCGATCTTCAGATCGCTCAATACCCGGGTGGCCGTTACGTTTAGCAGACCGCTTGCGGCTTGTGGGTGTTTGATATGATCATCATCTGCTGCCGGCGTATTGACGAGTCTTTAGAGTCCTACACAGAGGTTTCCTGGCTCAAGCGAAACGAAATAGGAGCGCATATGAGATATGTGCGGGACCGAGAATAATGCGTGTATGTGATGCCGCATTCCATTCTTTCGATGAATGTATCGGATAGGTTGTATGCGATATAACCTAGTTATCGATTCAAGCGTTGATTCGATAAGCCGATACATTGAATACTAGTCGGTTGTGTACGACATGACCGGATCATTGAATCAAGTGTTGATTTAATGATTTAATGCATAATTATATATTTGATATGTTACTTTGCACTAACTAGTATTGGTACACTTTAAACGGATTTTCTCACTTGGATTGTGCACATTACATATGCGATATGATTTTGTGCACTTGATTGTATCATGTTTGATGATACATGTTTACTTGGTTAAGTGCAAAGAATTAAACCATGGTTAAAAGAATTGTTAGGGTTTCATTTCCTTTATTTATTCATTTATTTATTTGTTTATTCATTTTGGAAAAGAGGAGAAAAGAATGGTGGCTTAATTTGGATTTTAGTTGAAGCTTCATGAAACTTTGATCAAGTCAACCATTCTTATCTCATCCTTAACCCTAACCATTCCCACTAACCATGATTCATTCTCTACACTTGACTCTAGTTAACATTATGATAAGAATTCATTTTTCTTTTCTTTTTCAATTATGCATATCACAATATTCTTCTTCTTCTTCATCTTCTTTCATGAAGAAAAAGCAAGCTCCATCAATGGTGATTGATGGAAATGAGTGAGAAATCCAAAACTAAAGTCTACCCACTTCCTATTTCTTCATCCTCTACCTCTTGCCAAGTAGTAGAGTGTGTTTACTTCACAAGTTTCTTGACTTGGTGAAGTTGTGAGCTTGATCTAGTGATGCCTCGACGTAGATCATCTTCGGCATGGACATCGACGACCTAGCTCCCTTTTTCTCCGACGAAGCTGACTCTAGAGCCCGGATTTGATTTGGATAGCAGAGAGGACCTCGTTGCGGAGCCGTGGAGGTGGAGCACCGGATCTACAAAGGTTGTATTTCCGTATCCATTAGTTAAGTGTTAACTAGTTAGCTTTTTCGCCTAGAAATCTAGCAAACGATCCGTAGTCGGGTCTCTCGGCACCCGTAAAATTTTATTATGGCATGTTCGATGCCTTGTGAGACCTCACTAGGGTGCCTAGGAACCCTACAGGTGATGCCTCCTATATCTTGGGGATTAAGATCTATAGAGATAGATCTAAACGGATACTGAGATTGTCCCAATCCAAGTACATTGACACCATACTAAAGAGGTTTAGTATAGAAGATTCCAAGCGTGGGAATTTACCCACGATCTCAAAACTCACTCTCTCCAAAGATATGTCTCCCAAAACTGGTTTGGAGATAGCTCGCTTGCAAGGGATACCCTATGCTTCGGCAGTAGGCTCTATCATGTATGCGATGTTATGTACCAGACCCGATGTGGCATATTCACTAAGTGTAGTGAGTAGGTATCAAGCAGATCCAGGAGAGAATCACTGTACAGCTATGATGAACATTCTCAAGTACTGGAGAAGGACTACAGAGTTGTTCTTGGTGTATGGTAACGGTGAACTCCAAGTGCAGTCCTTTACCGATTCGAGCTTCCAGAGTGATAAGGACGACTCTAAGTCGGTCTCGGGATTTGTCTTTACCCTCAATGGATGGGAGGTTTGTTGGAAGAGTTCTAAGTAAGAAACCGTGGCGGACTCGACGATGGAGGCTGAATACATCGATGCCAACGATGCTGCCAAAGAGGCTGTCTGGATGAAGAAGTTCATAAACGAACATTGAGTAGTTCCATCCATCGAGCATCCAATATCTTTGTATTGTGATAACAATGGAGCAATGGCTTTGGCCAAGAAACCAGGCCCCATCAGCGATCCAGGCATATTTTGAGGCGGTATTACCTGATCCGGAAGATAGTTGATCGCAGGGAGATCGAGGTAAGGAGAGTTGACACGAAGAACAACACGGTGGATCCACCCACGAAGGCCATACCCCAGATACAATTTGAGAAACTATTCGAGATGTTGGGTATGAGATACTACAACAATTGGCCTTAGTGCAAGTGGGAGATTGTTAGTTATGTGTTTGCCCTAGAGGCCATTATTGTACATATGATGTATATTATAGTGGATGCTTAGACAAATATAGAGAGGACTTTCTTTCCCGACATGAAAGTATGCTATCTTTTTGCTCTTTGTCTTAACATGGAGAGTTGTATTGTGATATTGTCTTGCTCTCACAAGCTGATAAAGCCCTTAGGATGTGTATTATACAACCAGGACTTTGATGGAGATCATACTACCGGGGCCAGGGTAGTCCACAAGTACATCTTCCAAATGTTCCTAGTCGAGGGTGTATCGATACAGGGCATCGATATTCCAGAGATGACTAGCGTATACGCTTCTTGACCCATATGATGGGCGATGGATGATCCCACATCCATTGGTGTTTGACATCAAAGATGGTATACAGGTGCTTAATGGAGACTGGGTACACTGAACGGACTCACCGAGAACACCTAGTTGGTATTATACCTATCGTCAGATAGCAGTTCATTGGTGACATTGGTACATGTTAGTCCATAGACCCAAGATCGTCATAGAGTCTTGTGTGATTCCCACTGTGCTTTGATTTCTACCTAACCACGTTCAAGAGAACGTGCAAAATGGTGGCTTTTGGTTACAGTTCCGAGTCATATGGAGGCAATGAGCGATAGGAAGGGATTCTTCTTTCCCGGTATTAGGGGTTGATGTTGCGCTTTGCTCGATTGGCCATAACCGGATGTCTCAGGCCAGGGCTGATACGGAGATGTTAGTTATATGTATGCCTTAGAGGCCATTATTGTACATATGATGTATATTATAGTGGATGCTTGGACATATATAGAGAGGACTTTCTTGCTGGACATGATAATATACTATCTAGTTGCACTTTGTCTTAACATGTAGACTTATATTGTGATACTGTCTTGCTCTTATATGTTGATAAAGACCTTAGGATGTGTACTTGACTACCGGGACTATGAAAGAGATCATACTAGTGGGTTCCGGGTAGTCCACAAGTACATCCTTTAATTGTTCCTAGTCGAGGGCGTATCGAGACAGGGCATCGATATTCCAGAGTAGACTACCGTATATGCTTCTTGAACCGTATAATAGGCGATGGATGATCCCACATCCATTGGTGTTCGAAATCAAAGATGTTATACGGGTGCTCAGTGGAGACTGGGTACACTGAACGGACTCGCCTAGAACTCCTAGTTGGTATTATACCTATCGTCAAATAGCAGTTCTTTGGTGACACTAGTACAGGTTAGTCTATAGATCTGAGATCGTCATAGAGTCTTGTGTGATTCCCAGTGTGCTTTGATTTCCACCGTAACACGTTCAAGAGAACATGCAAAACGGTGGCTTTTGGGTACAGTCCATGGAGGCAATAAGCGATAGGAGGTGATTCGTCTCTCCTGGTATTGGGGAAACGAAAAGAAACGAAATGCAGTATTACATATCACATATATAACAATATCACATTCGTCTCAGATATTGTACAATCACATCATAGAACAATCAGCAGCAGAAACACATATATGAAAATATAGGATATACTAGGAACTTCGTATTTTTCTATTTAGCCTACGATAGAAAATACGGATTCCACGGTCGTGATGAATAGCCGAGCCCACACCCTTAGACCCCTACGAGAGCGGCAAGTGACTCTTCCAATTCTGGAGTTTAGGAGACCCAGTATCGACTCCTCGAGATGGCCTCCTACTGAAATCCAGAATCCAGTCACTCGTGCTCCCCTCCTTGGGTCTATCCTAATGCAGAAAAGTAAAATATACATCAATGGAGACATCATTCTCAACCCTGGTTCACCCCAATAAAAGAATAATATTTACAGTGAATTTTACATGAATGAAAAGATAAACTCTCGTCTCACATAAAAAAACGGCCATTCAATCATGACGATCCTATATATCATATCACATCAACAATTGAAAAGCATAGACAACGTTAAAATATATCAATCAACACATCAACATACCCACTGTTGTAGTAGATCTCAACACTTGAACTTGCATAAAAAAATTTCCTAGAGAGCATACAAGGTACCTACGGATCAACGCAAGAGCGCACGGTTCAAGACTCACCAACGGCGCCGTGGAACCGCTGCAAATACACCTATTTTTCCGCGGTTCCGTGGTCGTTAAGTCGAGTTAAGTGCTCGTTTTTCTTGGGGATCCATAGAAAACCCTGCTCTATTCTCTGCATATTTCTAATTACAAAAATTCCAACTTTTGAAAAAATTTCTAGTGAGCATGTAAAAATTGTATTTTTTTTATGTTCGTTTGAGTTTTTGAACGTCGTCCGGCTTACCCTAAAGCTCTAGCTAGGCTCTGATACCATGCTGGTGTGTAGTAGCGTCTCTAGTAAGGTTGCAACATCATAAAGTAGTGAACTTTTAAATTTTAGAGCGCTATTACAAATGAACTATGAATCAAAACTAGAGATTAGGGTAATAACATCATTATGTGAAGTCTAAACTAAAGGAAAAGGAAATACAACCTTTATAGCCAACTCCTTCAGTCTTTAGGACTCCTACGGCTTTGCACGAGGTTTGGAACGGCTCCGCTCGAGGTCCTTCGTCGTCTACGATGATCCACCCGGAGATTCCTAGAACAAGCTCATTGCCTCACAAAATGAAGCAAGCACTCTACATTGAAGGGCTAGGGTAGTGTAGAATGGTTGTGTGGTATGTAAACTCACTTAAAACCCCTTTGTTTTTAAGTTCCTCACTCAAATCAAAACTCAAGAGAGCTTGGAGAGGGAGGAAGATGAAGATGGCAAAAGCTTTTTTGTGAATAATGAAAACTTATTTTTTAAAATGAAAAAAAAAATTATATATGTAACATTTCAAGAAAATAAAATATTATTTTTTGGGGAATTTTTAAAATTTAATAATAATATATTGAATATTTTAATAAGGCGGTATAATTAAATACCGATAAATGGGGAAAATTTTGGAAAAAATATCGAAATTATTTAAAGAGGGTGTTTTATGTGAATTATGCAATTTTAAGTTTTTATGATTAATTATATGCTAATTTAGAGCTAATCGCGATTAAAAAACGCTAATCGCGCTTTAAACATGTTTTGTGCAAACATACACCATATCTTTTTTTTTTACACTTGTTGCATTTTACTACATGTTTTTGGGTGCATGACTTTTGTTTTGGGGTTACTATTGAGGAGAGAAGAAAATTAGATAAGAAAAAGAAAAGATTAAAATATGAAGCATGGGTTAGAGAGAGAAAGAGTGGGTGAGGGTCAACCCTTGTCATGATGCCATTCCTTCACTCATTTTCCTCTCCCTCCTCATGTTGCTGCTGCTGCTGCACCCTCTCCTCCTCCATCTTTAAACCCCCAATACTCCATGAAAAACACCTCAAAACCCAATACCCTTGTCATCAAAAAGATGCACAGGCTCGAGGGAAGCACATTGGACCAAGAAAACAGGGATTTTGGCCACTTGGGGCAACTCAAGAATTTTCTTGAGTTGCCAAATGAAATATTTTCTGAACCATTAGCTTGGTTTTCCTATTACTTTTACCCCCATGTTAGATTAGAATCGATATCGAGTGGTTTTGTGGACTTTGAAAACTCTAGTTAGGGTTAAAAGAATTTGAGAGTTGTGATGCGAAATTGAGCTCAGTAGAGGCTACACAAACCCCCTAGTGTTAGAATTCAGGCCTAAAACAAAGACTAGAACAACGAAATATGGATTTAGAAAAGCCAATATCGGGAAATTGTGGAAACTGTATGGGTTAATTGAAATCTGCTATCAATCGGAGACTCTGAAAATTATTTTGCAAACACAAAGAGATGTGCAGGCACCCAGGAAGCTAACCCCAAAAGCCCAGCCCTTGACTCCACACTACGGCCGTAGATTTAATCCCTCTTGCAGCAAATTACGGACAGACCTGGCCCATTTAGGCTCGTGTTTCTTCCATGGCCCCATCTCCAGTAAATTAGACCCCTGACATATGCGAACTTGTCTAATTTGACCTAGAGTGAAATTTGGGACCCTTTTCTATAGTTGCTGTTTTGATTCGTATTTTCGTATTGCATATTTTAAATTCTGGATTTGTATAATTGCGTTTTACCTCAATTACTTGGCGTTTATACGACGAAATCGAGTATTATTTGATGGTTTTGAAAGCGTGCCCATAGGTTCTAACCTATAAGCTTTTAAGCGTATCGTTTTGGTTTTCGTTTGTCGTTTTCGTTTTGATTTGGTTTTAATGCGATGCGATACGTGTGACATGTAGGTACCCCCATGGTGATCCGAGGCGATGAAGATGATGGTGGCAACGTCGACATCGACAAACAAAGATCAAGTGAGCAGATTATATCTACGGGGGAAGTCGGGTGGATGGCGTATAGCACCCCCGCAGTTCGATGTTTAGTATACTAGATATATACTATATATATATATATATATGACAGCGTTAAGTGTGGAATGGATACTGTAGATGTGATTTGGTGTACTATGGATATATTAGGGTTTAGAAGTAAACTAGTATAGTTTCCTAGTTTCGAACCCTAGAATAGGTTTACACCCACACAGACACATATGCTTGCTTGTTATACATATACCTAGATAATGAGGATAGTGGATGATATTTGGAGATGAGTTAATGATATTGGGCATAGTGCAAGGAGATCGGTGATATGAAGTGATTCGTATTTAGGATACGACATGTGATTTCAGCGGGCCTTGGGACGTGTGTTGCATACACGCATCTATATTTATATAGATGGTATCGATTTGTACTAGACTTAGATCAATACCCCAGATCATGAGATATGATGATAAGGATACCAGATAATTGATGAGATGGATGTGATATTGACCCATATCCAGCATTTGGGATGCCGTACGATGATTTACCGTACGAGCTTTATATTGATGATAGATCCGCACTCATGAATCGAGGAAGTCATATGATATTGCATCGTACGCGGTACCTTTGAGGAGGGATAACCGACTATTATATTATATATATATATATATATATATATATATATATCGACTCAGATTTAGGTGGTTTCTATACCCCTCCTGATTGACTTGTAATTAGAGCTGTAGTCTTGCTAGTAGATGTTAGGCTAGGTCGATGTCATACCTATTTCAAAAACTAACGAATCTGGAGTATTTTAAAGATAGGCAAGGGATCCTACGGATATTTTTAAAAGACGCATCTTTTCTTAAAAACACCGTAGCCCTTATTTTCCTAAAAACCCAGATTCGTCTTATTTCAAATGGCAAAAACAGTAGGACATAGATACATCGATGTAGATTTGACACTATGGTGTTTATTATTCATTTGCCGCAAATTCTTACTGTTTGCATCGCATTGCATGTTAAATATGTTTATTGTTATATCAAATCCATGCTGTTAGGACACCAGCACCATTATCGATGATGCATATGTTTCACGTACACCTGCTTGCCGGCTCACACACTACATCATCGATAATTGCCATGTCACTACACTGTAGTACTGTTGCATTCAGGATATGACCCTTGCATGGCATACTTGTGGACATACCCATTGTACGTTCATATTCGTGTACATACATATTGTACACTCATACTTATGCACATACCAATTGTACATTCATATTCGTGTACTTACATGTTTTACACTCATACTTGTGCACATACCTATTGTACATTCATACTCGTTTACTTACATATTGTACACTCATATATGTGCACATACCTATTGTATATTCATATTCGTGTACTTACATATTGCACACTCATACTTGTGCACATACCTATTGTACATTCATACTCGTGTACTTATATATTGTACACTCATACTTGTGTACATACCAATTTTACATTCATACTCGTGTACTTACATATTGTACACTCATACTTGTGCGCATACCTATTGTACATTCATATTCATGTACTTACAGGCTGTACACTCATACTTGTGCACATACCTATTGTACATTCATATTCATGTACTTACATATTGTATACTCATACTTATGCACATACCTATTGTACATTCATACTCGTGTACTTACATATTGTAGACCCATACTTGTACACATACTCATTTTCACATACATAGATGATTTCTCGCTTGATTTGGAGAATTGGGAACCGCAAGATACTCTTTAAAACAGATTCATTTTAAAAGAGTGGTTTCCCCCAATATGTGCATATTACTATTCCATGTTGCATGATATACTGATATACTTACATTTCTTTTATATGTCGCATACATCATGCTTTCTGATTATGCGCATTGAGATATGTTGTTTCCATGATATTTCTGGATTTGGGAACCGTAGGTATTTTGAAAGAGAGTATGTATTGTTTTAAAAACCTGGTTACCCTTGATATGATATTTCAGTACGTCCACCATGTGTTTTCTCGGTTCGGTGAGTGGCATGTGAAACCCAATTCGGGAAGCGGTAGGCACCATCTGCGGGTACATGGGGGACCCGGTGAGGTATCCTGGGGCAAGAAGACTCGTATATGTTAGACGATGAGCCTGGCAGGGGAGTACTACCTACCGGTGATTGTTTTGATCTTGGCGGATATCTGGGGGATACTGATTGGAGTTGAGAGATGAGACAGGACGATCCGTACTGACGGAGCCCTATGTATATGAGGGTTTACGTGCCCATGCTAGGCACAGGTTTAATGATGTTTTCAAGTGTCGATGCTTGACACTCAGGTTCCATGATTTTGATATGTCGCGAGCGACACATGTTGAATCACATCCTCATACTTCCATCCATATACTTTATGATATTTACATGCATGATACTTATTGTCATTGGGTGACACATGGACGAGATCCACATACATGATGACATTGTTCACACAGTTGGATGATATCCACATATTCATAGACTTCATGATATAGTCGACATTGATCATACGTCATATTTATTATATGTTATTACCTGAGGCACTGGCACGAGCACTTGACACTGCACTCATGTATAAATGTTACATTGCCATCTTATCATGCTTCAGACTTATTCATTTGAGCTTTATATATATATCTGATCGTATTGACCTAGGATTGTGTCATACATACGATTTCTGCTCTGTGATGTTTTCTATTCACGAGTTGGCAACTCACCCCCGTTGTGCCACAGTTTCTTGCAGGTTTTGCCGTACAGGTTCCATTGCGGCTTTCTGGCACACTGTTTCCCTTACGGGTGATTTGCTTTGGTAGGTGGGTTCATTTGCTTCAGAACCACCATTGTATATGTATTATTCAGTTGTATCTAGTAATTCCATCAACCAAACTTGTATAGTGTTTCAGACTTAGAAAACCAGTCATGTATTATTTCGACCTTAGAGTAGCGCGTTTTAGTATTATGGTTTTCATGCTGATTTTGAGTTTCCTTTGAGTTTTGATCCCTGCCATTCGGCGTTGTATACTATATTGCTTGCATGGTTATGATCGTCGATTGACGAAGAGCCAGCTCCCTCTTGGGGATGCCTTTTTATTATGCATATATATATTATTCATGTTCTACCCCGTTCGGGGCCAGTATTTACAAAGGAAACTCTGCCGAAATTTTCAGAAAAGACGAGACATTTTAAAAATGTATATTCGGCTTACTTAGTTAAAAACCTCGTTTTTAAAAACATGTTTTCTTCACTTCTTAAAACTATTTTTCCTTCATTTATTTCTTAAAATGGTTTTAGATTTCTGGGCTTTTTGGCTTACTTGAGTTAGATGGGGTCCTATAAACTTCATATGATTCAAGTGCTAGTCACGTGCTATTTCGGGTCGTGACAAAGTTGGTATCAGAGCGCTTGGTTAACCTTGGTTCGAGTCTAAGTTTGACTATGTGGAGCCTAGAGCTTTTATATATATACGGAACTTAAGCTTCACCTTATGGATCTTAGACTTAGTCAAGGGGGTATTATACCCGAACTTTCGTCGTGTAGAATGATCCTTGGTTGATATAGTAGGTAGCTTGAGTAGAGTGACGTACCGTACATATGTTCCGTGGCATACTTAAGATACACTACTCCTCTTATGAAACCTTAGGATGTACATTTCCTTGCACAGTATTATATTCATTCCTATGATCTATCCTCATCGATATTGGTTATGATTTTGCTGCCACGATTACACGGGAAGAAGGAGCTACTGCTAGAGTTGCGTTAACTTGAGCTCGTCACGGACGACGACTGACCAGGGCGTGATTCCAGAGACGTACGATTGCATAGAGAGGCATAGTTTTAGTGTGTTATCGCACCATGAGCGTTTGACAGGTCACTTTACGAGATTTCTCGAATGTGCAGATCAGCACCAGAGGATCAGGCTACCGCTAGAGGCCAGCCAAAATGTGATGACCATTAATATATCACTTAGTCACGACGATTGAGGCACTGCTCAGCATACAGACGAATGAGCCCGTTGCTACTGCAAATGACAAGATATCGCCCAGATGATTGGAGCTACTGCAGCTTGAGTATATACTCAGCGATATGATGGAAAGTCGCTAGTCACCCAAGGAGGAACGACTAGGACATTTGGTTCATTCGCTACCCCGATGCGAGGTGATCAGATAGATTGATTCCCGCTAGAGACGACTTCACGCAGATTCGTTGAGAGTCGATAGAGACGATCGAATGTCAGGAACCCATTTCAAAGTTTAAAGTATTCGGAAGCTAATGCAAGTAATGCTATGGACCCTCTAGATGAATTAAACCCTAACTCGACGTAAGGACCATGGAACGCCTTCGAACCTTAGGGTTTGCGGCAATTTAGCGGTGCCATTTATGAGGCTTGTGTTTGCCCTTCTACGGTTTGTCCATAGGTGCTGTGGTATGTACTAGAATACTATTAAACTGTACTCAAGATGTTGATCTCTTGGGGGAATATGAGGTTTTGACAAATTGATCGGATGGTTCGACATCATTCGGATATCATGTGATGGGACACATTGCTTGGGAGACTCCAGATACGAGTATAGCCATTGGAGCGCAGTCCATGCAGCCACGAGAAGAAGAGTCCGAATCAGTCGCATTTGAGCAGAGTGAAGTAAAGAGTTCACAAGTGATTTCGACGAGATGACGTCCCACTCCGCTGACATCAGAGATGTGATACGCATGCAGAGGCGTTGTATATGGACATACCATCCAGAAGGAGTCGCGATAAGTATGCAGCTGTTCCGGAATAAGAAATGGATATAGTAAAGATGATAACTTCCGGGCGATTCGACTGAAACGAGAATTGAGAGAGACCTCGACGGGATCTTTCTGGAGTACTATATGAGAAGACTTGGACCCAGCAGTGGTCATATTGCGTACTCCCAGCAGGCCAGAGTTTGGCATCGTTGACGAGATAGTTTACCAGGTTTGGATAGAGGACCTCACCCAAATGCGTTGTGAGTTGATCAAGGATGGATGAGAATAAAGTATATCTCCGCTGGTTGGGACGAGTTCCTGACGACGTGTTCGGCTAGATATCTTCCACAGAGCGATGAAGATACCGAGTTCATGATTTCGAGTCCGTGCAAGAGACTTCGGTTTGGCCGTAGCCGAGAACAATTGTAGTGTGCAGATAGAGACGTGACGTCGACGTAGACGATGATATAGACAGTCAGGACTAGAGGTTTGTATGAGCTGTTGTTACTCCCCGTTAGGATTAAAGGTCGGATATGTCTATAGAGGCGTTAGGATGCAACCAGCTTCTAAGGAAATGCTGTGCTGAGGACGCAGATGTCCATAGAGCGAGAAAAGATTATGCAAGAGTACCAGCCTCCGTACAGTTCGGCAAAGGTGAGAGCAGAAGAGACCTTGAGCAGGATTCCTTCCAGGACACAGCTGCAATAAGATTTGCACCTAGGATCAGATGTGTAATGTGTATTCAGAGGACCAGCGGTCGGCGCCGGTAACGTGCTGCTTTACGAGTGGCCGTGAGGATTGACCGAGAGATGACCAGAGAAGTGCCAGAACGGAATCGTCCCCGTTAGCACACCTGACAGTGCCGATGAGCCGATGGATCGCGAGATTGGGAATCTACAGAGAAGATAAGGGCCCAGAGACAGAGGACGTCAGACCTTGAGAAGGAGGCAAGTAGATATCTTGCGCTGCTAACATTGGATGCCCGACACCTTCTCGACATTATAGGAGGATATATCGACGACGGTACTTATGATTTATGATTTGGTGATTTGATTATCACGTATCCTTTACCTTGGATTTCGGTAATTTGGGCGATTTATTTGCATGATTAAGTCTTGATGGATGAGTTCCATGATATTTGTTTTCGTGCACCATGGTTGCACCTACTGGATATTCATATTTGTGCACAGTTGTGGCACCTGATATCGTTTTTGTGCCTTGATTGCACATGCTTATGACTTCATTAATTTCATACGGTTGAGTTGATTTTGTGCATATGTTACGCATAAGATTTGATTTTGCACTCGGTATAGCTTATATGTGCTTGTAGTGCATTGATATGTGTTTTGTGCACGCAGTTGTACACGTTTATAATTTTTACACCCTGGTACACTCGGTGTTGCTATTTATGCATTGGGTTATTCTTTAGGTTTTGTGCACAGGATGCACCGTATTTGTATTTCTTGCACAGGATGCACCTGTTTTATACTTCGTGCGTTTGTCGCACCAGTTTTTATGTTTCGTGCATTTATCGCACCAGATTTATATTTCGTGCCTTTGTTGCACCGGATTTTTATTTTGTGCACTACGGTTACACCTGACTTCGATTTGATGTAATATGATATGTTGATTTTGGTTTCATGCCTATACTATGCATGTGATTTGACTTATGCTTTCAGCATAGTTTTTATGCACTTTTGTGTTTAGATTTGATTTGTGCACGCTGATGCACATGGTTGTGAGATTATATACCGCGGTATACCTGATTTTGATTGAGCCGTATTGTATACCGTCGATTTTGAATTTGATATTGATGTTGATTTCTTGCACTCCATGCATTTGATTTGGATTTTGCGTATATTCGACGCTTGATACTGGATTTCGTGATTTCGTGCATGTTGAATGCGCATGATTAGATTTTATTCGTGCATGATGGAAGCACCTGATTTAGATTTTCGCGCGTGTTGAGCGCATGTTTTGAGATGCGATTTTGGTGCACACCAGATAAACTAAATTAAGATTCTTCGTGCATATCAGATGCACCTTATTTTGCTGTCAGGCACACACGTCGCCAATGACAGATGTTTCGTGCATACCCGTTGCACCTAGATGTTGTTTCTGTGCACATGTATGACACATATATGGATTTTGATTCCGTGCGCACCAGACACACAGGGTATTCTTATATACATTTTGGATTTTGATTCCCTATGGAGCAGTACGTTTTTATGATATTTGCTATATGTTTTCGTACTGAGCAGGACTAGTCAGAGGACAGTACCTGGGTATATTTTGCATGCATTGATAGTTATCGAAGGGATTTCCAAAAAGCGAGCTATAGTTTCAGTAATTGCCTACGTGTCTGATATGACACGACGCGTTTAAAACAAGGAAACCCTTCTAAATTGTTTTCAAAACGGCGGAACGTACATATTAAACAAAAGATATATACATATATGGTTATATACGTACAATAGACGTCCGCCACTGTGCCCCGATATGCTAATAGCACAGTGACTTAAAAGGGGTTGGCATGCATTTCTTTTAGATATTTACATGTATAGATCTGATGTCTACATGTATAATTTTGATGTATATCATATTGGTTTTATTTTGAATTTGACATTTGTGTCTTTAACATGACTCCGATGATTGCGGATGCTTGACGGAGCTTTGTTTTTGAGTTATCTGCTCATTACTCATGCGCATGCATTGCGCTATGATGCGTTTTATGTATTGATGATTTCGGAGCCCCGACGACTTGGACTTTTACCGAAATATTTTTGAATTTGGGGGTTTAAATTTAAATTCGGGGACTGAATTTATTTAAGGAGGGAAGATTGTAATATTTCAAGAAAATAAAATATTATTTTTGGGGAATCTTTAAAATTTAATAATAAAATATTGAATATTTTAATAAGGCGGTATAATTAAATATCGATAAATGGGGAAAAATTTGGAAAAATTGTTGAAATTATTAAAAGAGCGTGTTTTATGTGAATTATGCAATTTTAAGTTTTTATGATTAATTATATGCTAATTTAGTGCTAATCGCGATTAAAAATCGCTAATCGCGCTTTAAACATGTTTTGTGCAAACAAGCATAATATCTTTTTTTTTTACACTTGTTGCATTTTACTACATGTTTTTGGGTGCATGGCTTTTATTTTGGGGTTACTATTGAGGAGAGAAGGAAATTAGAAAAGAAAAGGAAAAGATTAAAATATGAAGCATGGGTTGGAGAGAGAAAGAGTGGGTGAGGGTGAACCCTTGTCATGATGCCATTTCTTCATCATTTCCTTCACTCATTTTCCTCTCTCCTCCTCATGCTGCTGCTGCTGCTGCACCCCCCTCCTCCTCCATCTTCAAACCCCCAATACTCCATGAAAAACACCTCAAAACCTATTACCCTTTTCATTAAAAAGATGCACAAGCTCAAGGGAAGCATATTGGAGCAAGAAAGTAAGGATTTTGGCCACTTGGGGCAACTCAAGAATTTTCTTGAGTTTCCAAATGAGATATTTTCTGAACCATTAGCTTAGTTTTCCCATTACTTTTACTCCCATGTTAGATTAGAACCGATATCGAGTGGTTTTGTGGACTTTGAAAACTCTAGTTAGGGTTAAAAGAATTTGAGAGTTGTGATACGAAATTGAGCTCAGTAGAGGCTACACAAACCCTCTAGTGCTAGAATTCAGGCCTAAAACAAAGACTAGAATACCGGAATATGGATTTAGAAAAGCCGATATAGGGAAATTGTGGAATCTGTGAGGGTTAATTGAAATCTGCTATCACTCGGAGACTCTGAAAATCATTTTGCAAACACAGAGAGATGTGCAGGCACTCAGGAAGCTAACTCCAAAACCCCAGCCCCTGACTCCACACTATGGCCGCAGATTTTATCCCTCTAGCCGCAAATTGCGGCCAGACCTGGCCCATTTGGGCTCGTGTTTCTTCCATGGCCCCATCTCCATTAAATTAGACCCCTGACATATGCAAAATTGTCTAATTTGACCTAGGGTGAAATCTGGGACCCTTTTCTATAGTTGCTGTTTTGATTCGGGTTTTCGCATTGCATATTTTAAATTCTGGATTTGTATAATTGCGTTTTACCTCGATTACTTAGCGTTTATACGACGATATCGAAGATTGTTTAATGGTTTTGAAAGCGTACCCATAGGTTCTAACCTATAAGCATTTAAGCGTATCGTTTTGGTTTTCGTGTGTCATTTTAGTTTTGATTTGGTTTTAATGCGATGCGATACGTGTGATATGTAGGTACCCCCACGGTGATCCGAGGCGATGAAGATGATGGTGGCAACGTCGACATCGACAAATGAAGATCAGGTGAGTAGATTATATCTACGGGGCAAGTCGGGTGGAAGGTGTATAGCACCCCCGCAGTTCGATGTTTAGTATACTAGATATATACTATATATATATGTATGATAGCGTTAAGTGTAGAATGGATACTCTAGATGTGATTAGGTGTAATATAGATAGATTAGGGTTTAGAACTAAACTAGTATAGTTTCCTAGTTACGAACCCTAGAATAAGTTTACACCCACACACACACACATATGCTTGCTTGATATACATATACCTAGATGATGAGGATAGTGGATGATATTTGGAGATGAGTCGATGATATTGGGTATAGTGCCAGGATATCGGTGATATGATGTGATTCGTATTTGGGATACGACATGTGATTTCAGCGGGCCTTAGGACGTATGTTGCAAACACGCATTTATATTTATATAGATGGTATCGATTTGTACTAGACATAGATCAGTACCCCATATCATGAAATATGATGATAAGGATACCAGATAATTGATGAGATGAATGTGATATTGACCTGTACCCAGCTTTTGGGATACCGTACGATGATTTACCGTACGAGATTTATATTGATGATATATCCGCACTCATGACTCGAGGAAGTCATATGATATTGTATCATACGCGGTACCTTAGAGGTGGGATCACCAACTATTATATTATATATATATATATATTTATATGTATATATATATCGACTCAGATTTAGGTGGTTTCCATACACCTCCTGATTGACTTGTAGTTAGAGCTGTAATCTTGCTAGTAGATGTTAGGCAAGGCCGATGTCATACCTATTTCAAAAACTAACGAATCGGGAGTATTTTAAAGACAGGCAAGGGATCCTACGGATATTTTCAAAAAACGCATCTTTTCTTAAAACATTGTAGCCCTTATTTTCCTAAAAACTCCGATTTGTCTTATTTCAAAAGGCAAAAACAGTAGGACATAGGTACAACGATGTACATTCTACACTGTGGTGTTTATTATTCATTTGCCGCAGATTCTTATTGTTTGCATCGCATTCCATGTTAAATATGTTTATTATTGTATCAAATCCATGTTGTTAGGATACCGGCACCGTTATCGATGATGCATATGTTTCACGTACACCTTCTTGCCGGCTTACACACTTCATCATCGATAATTTCCATGTCACTACACTGTAGTATGGTTGCATTCAGGATATGACCCTTGTATGGCATACTTGTGTACGTACCTATTGTACATTCATATTCGTGTACTTATATATTGTACACTCATACTTGTGCACATACCTATTGTACGTTCATAGTCGTGTACTTACATGTTGTACACTCATACTTGTGTACATTCATATTCGTGTACTTACATATTGTACACTCATACTTGTGCACATACCTATTGTACATTCATAATCGTGTACTTACATATTGTACACTCATACTTGTGCACATACCTATTGTACATTCATACTCGTGTACTTACATATTGTACACTCATACTTGTGCACATACCTATTGTACATTCATATTTGTGTACTTACATATTGTACACTCATACTTGTGCGCATACCAATTGTACATTTATACTCGTGTACTTACATATTGTACACCCATACTTGTACACATACTCATTTGCACATACATAGATGATTCTCCCTTGATTTGGAGAATTCGGGACCACAAGATACTCTTTAAAACTGATTCATTTTAATAGAGCGGTTTCCCCCAATATGTGCATACTACTATTCCTTGTTGCATGATATACTGATATGCTTACATTTCTTTTATTTGTCGCATACATCATGCTTTCTGATTATATGCATTGAGATATGTTGTTTCCATGATATTTCTGGATTGGGAACCGTGGGTATTTTAAAAGAGAGTATGTATTGTTTTAAAAGCCCGGTTACCCTTGATATGATATTTCAGTGCGTCCACCATGTGTTTTCTCGGTTCTAAGAGTGGCAAGTGAAACCCGATTCGAGGAGCGGTAGGCACCGTCTTCGTGTACATGGTGGACCCGGTGAGGTACCCCGGGGCAAGAATACTCGTATATGTTAGACGGTGAGCCTGGCAGGGGAGTACTACCTACCGGTGATTGTTTTCAGCTCGGCGGATATCTGAGGGATACCAACCGAAGTTGAGAGATGAGACGGGCCGATCCGGACTGATGGAGCCCTATGTATATGAGGATTTACGTGCCAATGCTAGGCACAGGTTTCATGATGTTTTCGTGTGTCGATACTTGACACTCAGGTTCCTTAATTTTGATATGTCGCGAGCGACACATGTTGATTTACATCCTCATACTTCCATGCATATGCTTTATGATATTTACATGCATGATGCTTATTGTCATTGGGTGACATATGGACGAGATCCTCATACATGATGACATTGTTTACACAGTTGGATGATATCCACATATTCATAGACATCATGATACAGTCGACATTGATCATACCTCATATTTATGATATGTTATTACCTGAGGCGCTGGCATGAGCACTTGGCACTACACTCATGTATAGATGTTACATTGCCACCTTATCATGCTTCAGACTTATTCATTTGAGCTTTATATATATATCTGATTGTATTGACCTGGGATTGTGTTATACATACGATTTCTGCTCTGTGATGTTTTCTATTCACGAGCTGGCAACTCACCCTTGTTATGCCACAGTTTCTTGTAGGTTTTTCCGTACAGGTACCATTGCGGCTTTCTGGCACACTGTTTCCCTGACGGGTGAATTGTTTTGGTAGGTGGGTTTTTTTGCATCAGAACCACCATTGTATATGTATTATTCAGTTGTATCTAGTAATTCCATCAACTAAACTTGTATATTGTTTCAGACTTATAAAACCAGTTATGTATTATTTCGACCTTAGAGTCGCGCGTTGTAGTATTATGGGTTTTATGCTGATTTTGAGTTTCCTTTGAGTTTTGATTCTCGCAATTCGGCGTTATATACTATATTGCTTGCATGGTGGTGACCATCGATTGACGAAGAGCTAGCTCCCACTTGGGGATGCCTTTTTATTGTGCAAATATATATTATTCATGTTGTACCCCGTTCGGGGCCAGTATTTACAAAAGAAACTCTGCCGAAATTTTAAGAAAAGACGAGACATTTTAAAAATGTATATCCGGCTTACTTAGTTAAAAACCTCGTTTTTAAAAACATGTTTTCTTCACTTCTTAAAATTATTTTTCCTTCATTTATTTCTTAAAATGGTTTTAGATTTCTGGGCTTTTTGGCTTACTTGAGTTAGATGGGGTCCTATAGACTTCATATGATTCAAGTGCCAGTCACGTGCTGTTTCGGGTCGTGACAATATATGAGACTCTCTCACATATAACCATGGTTGATTAAATATCTAGATAATATTTGGATGGGTTAAAAGACAAAAGGAAATTAAACTATGGTTAAAGTCAAAGGTCAAATGAGAAGTGTGTAGAAAATGAGTCATTAATCTAATTTCCTTTTTCCTTTAATCCATAAATAAAAATCTAGATATTTAGTAACCATGTCAGTCTTATATTGCCATCTCCTTTGTATCATCAACCATGATACATATGTATGTGTGTATGTGTGCATGCACATCATCATGTGTATGTGTGAACATACATGTATACATCCAAAAGAAAAAAGGTTAATCAAAAAATGAGATTAAAGATAATATTAAATCAACACTTGATTTAATAAATCGGTCACATCAAATGCGACCCGATCAATATCGAACGTCCGATTAAAATACGGCATCACATATCCGTATTTAATCGAGCTCCTGCGAATATCACGTATGCACACCACAACATTTCTCATGAGCTAGAAAAATCCTGTGTGGGACTCTAAGACTCGTCAATACACCGGCAGTACATGATGATCATATCAAAACGCCTACAAGCCGCAAGCGGTCAGCTAAACGTAACGGCCACTCGGGTATTGAGCGATCAGAAGAAAAACAAGCGAACTTGTCAAAACTCCCGTCGAGCCATTGGCAACACTTACCGTACAGTCCGGTCTCTTCGTCTGATATGCTGTATATCAAGTCTAGGGATGGAATCGTCGAAACCTAATAACTCAATAAGTCATGTCGATATAGTCTATGACCGGTCGAGAAACTACTGATAACACTTATCAGTAAATCTCATCAGCCCTGGCCAGGGACTTTAAGTCAGAGCCAACCGCACATAGCACAACATCAACTCCTAATACCGGGAGAGACGAAACCCCTCCTATCGCTCACTGTCTCTATGTGTCTCGAGACCATACCCAAAAGCCATCTGTTTGCATGACCCAGTAGAGCCGTGGTAGGGTGGAAATCAAAGTACAGTTGGAGAACACACAAGACTCTATGACGATCTCGGGTCTACAGACTGACTTGTACCAGTGTCACCAGAGAACTGCTATCCGACGATAGATATAATACCATATAGGAATTCTCTGTGAGTCCGTTCAGTGTTGTAAGTCTACGGTAGCGCCCCGACCGTCGATCCGAGGCCAAAATGCGGAAACAAAACTTTTTCATAAACTCGAAACCGGCGCTATCGCAGACTTTAATCCCAGATCGAACAATTAACCTATAACTTGCAAACTACAGAAGGGTTAGAAAAGCTATACTGATCGATCCGTGTCCTTCGGTCTTTGGCCACCTTCCCAAGCTCCTCGGGGCATCTCTGATCTCCGGTGTCCTCGTCGGAAAGGGCACCACGTCAATGAGTCTTTTTACGGGCTCCCGCTTCGTCCGAAGCAACTCGGTCACGAAGTTTGCTAGCCGACGTGTCCAAGGTGATGTAGAGAATGTGTGTGATAACTTTGTCTCAAGCATCCATTGATTCACAACACATGAGAGTGTATGGATGGAGGTTGAAGATGATGCCATTGGGGGAAATGGTGAGCTAGAGGAAGAAGAAGAAGATGAGCCGTTTTTTCTTTTCTTGTGTGTGATGAGAAATGAGAGCAAGCCTAATAGATAATCACAAGAGCTCACCCATATACATGGCTTCCCTTTCTCTCTCTATCTTTCATTTCACACCCTTAATCAATCACTAATGATGGCATGGTTCAAAGAATAAGACCATGAGTCACCACCCTTGTCCATGTCATAATTAATGCACCTCATCATGAATTAAGCTTACTATTTCCACCAAAGTAAATATTAACCAAAATGTTTAATCCAACAAAATGATACGGTAACATCTAATGTAAACTCGTGACGGATCATAAGGATAGCCCTCACCTGTATATACATACCTGCATCCGCATTCCGACTGAATGCGAATACGATGAGACTAAAGTAATCCAACAAATCTAATACTAGGATCCGGCTTAAACCAAAGCCCACTAGTATGATCCGTCCGATCATGATCCGTGCATGACTGCATGTATATGATTAAAGCCTGCCATAATACCATACAGCCTCTACAACGTTTCGCCTGAAACTTGAGAAACTGTCTGTGGGGGACTCTAAAGACTCGTCAACACTTTGGCTGTGGATTTAACCTCTAGCACGTCAGCGGTACTAGCTGTACGTAACGGGCTACCAGGTATTGACCAAAAGGGAGGTCGTTGAGCGAACTCATCCTGACACCCTACTGAGCCTGTCAGTGACAATATCCGTACAGTCCGGTCCGTTCGTCTATGAGTATCACATGTCAGGTGATTGATACTAAATTCTCGAACTATGCTAGCTTTTCGGTTGTCATGAGCCCTATCTTAATAGTCATGAAAAAATGTTAGAAATCACATCATTCCTCAATAAAACATTGTCTTTATTCTTCATTCCTATCTTTCTTCCAAACATCGATCATTTAACCCTACGTGTGTGTAAAGAACATCCCTACACCCGGAGAATTCAATTCAAGCTATCATACTCTTCTCCATCCACCTCAGTACTTTTTAATTAATGAATATCTAGCTGAAATTTGCTCACACACTTTCATGCGACCGTTAATACTACTTGAGGTACTAACCGACCGATTACTCATGTGCTTGCTTATTTGGTGTTTTTTCTCGTCTTGCACCACCTAAGGCTTAGCAGTGACTCCCAGACCAGTTAGCCTTAGGGCACTAGGTGAAGAGGCACCCTCGCTATATTTTTTTATTGCTTCCTTGGCGATTACAAAACCAGTTTCCATTTTTCTCATCATTTTTATATTTTATTCATTTTTTTTATTTCGTTCATACATCGGCTTTTAGACAAGAGCATTTCAAGGTATCCTCTACTATCCCGAGTTTCAAGACGTGTGTAAGTGCGAATAGCAGGGTATCAACGTTCAAAATGTTTGGCTTCCAGAATAGGAACTATTTTTCAGACATATTTTTATCCTCATATTAGTGACTTCCTTCATCTTACTAACCCTTGGGACAACGGCTCATAACTACTTATTACTAGTTCGTATAAGAAAACTTCTAATTTTGTTGGTTTTCTTAAATTTTTCCAATCTTTTGGATGTAATTTTTCACTATCTAATCTTTTATTATTTTATTTATGTACAAAATTTTTTCTTTTTTTGAAATTTTTTAAATTTTTATAGGTTTTCAAAAATGTTTTGTGCTTATGCAAAGTGTAAGCAAATGATGCGAAAATAAGCACAAACCTCCCCCAAAACTTGTTTTCAACAGTGTCCTCACTGTTGCCATCCGCTAAATCTCAAAAAACCTGTAAGCTTGGGAGGAAATTTATTAACGGGGGCAAAATATTTAAGTGAAGATCCTCCCCCAAACTTATTTTTGGCTCAAAATTTTGTAAAAATTTTATTTTCAAGAGCCCGATTATACTCCCCCCCAAAACTTTAGTTAAACAATGTTAAGCTTTGAAAATCACATGAGGGGGTCAAAAATCAGTGGTTGATGCCAAGCTTTGCAAAGACCGAAAGTTAACACCAACCTTTCAAAAATTTTATCAATGATGTGCTCTGGTTGGTGGAAGAAGAAGTGGGGAAAGGGTAAGTGGTGGAATAGAATGTGTGTGCGTCTTATTTTGGAGAGACGATGAAGTGAATGTGATGGATTACACACATTCTTTTTACAGTTCAGAAGAAAGGGTGGAGGTTCAATTTCATTGATTGGGAGATGATTCATCTCAACGCCCGTGTCATTCAAAAATGCGAGTTCTTCAGTGAAGATCTCCTCAAAAGTTCCATCAATACCCCGGTGAATAATGTCATCACAAAGTGCGAGGTGATCTTCAGACACTAAAAGCAGTTCATAATCAGTGTTAGTTGTTGACCCGGACATCTCGGTGGAAGAGTCAGTATGTGTATGATACATAGTTGGGTCAAACAATAACATATGAGAAGAGTCTAGATCGGTATCATGAGGATCGTCAAATCCGCTGCTGTCGACATCCATTAAGTTGACAGAACAGACCTGAGCAGTAGGTTCGGAGGGTACACTTCCCAACTTGTAAATGTTCAGCTCAATTGACCTATTCCCGAAGGATAGGGTCATAGAGCCATTACGACAGTTGATGATAGCGCTGGATGTTGCCAAAATGGGGCGACCTAAAATCACCGTAATTTGATTCCGTGGGTTCGCTACAGGCTTTGTATCAAGTACAATAAAATCCACAGGGAATACAAATTCCCCGATTTTTATTAACACATCCTCCAGTTCACCCCTAGGTTTGGTGATTGATCGGTCAGCCATTTGGAGAGTTGTGCTCGAGGGCTTTAACACTCCGATTCCTAGTTTCTCGTAAACCGAGCATGGAAGCAGGTTAACACTTGCGCAAAGGTCTAGTAGAGCACGGTTGATGTGTTTCTCCCCAATAGAAATAGAAATAGTAGGACAGCCATGGTCCTTATGTTTCCTCGGTAATTGTTGGGGGAAAGCCGTGTCTACAGTCTTTGCTATGAATACCTTCTTGGGCACTTGAGTCTTCCTCTTTCTAGTGCACAAGCCTTTAGGAACTTTCGCATAAGCGGGGACTTGTTGGATAGCATCTAGAAGAGGGATGTTGATGTTAACCTGTTTAATGATTTCCGTGATCTTCTCCATTTGTGGACTCAGTGTGTTTCCCCTTAACCGATTATGATAAGGAGCTTGAGCAATAAGATCAGGGTCCAACACTGGAGAAGATTGTGTGGGTGGGAACGATCTAAGAATAGGAGTGGGGATAGTTTTCTGTGTACTAGAAGAGCTGGGCTGAGGTGTCGAGCCATGGGGAAAATGGAGAATATGCTCGGAAGAAGGTGGTGGGGTAGAAAAACTGGGGTCAGAATTAGAAGTAGAAGTGGAAGGAAAGGTCTTAGCCAGGGTATCATTGATAGATTTTTCAGTGTCATCAATCTTTTCCCCTACGTGATTGTCAAGCACTCTTCCAGTTCTTAACGTGATTGCATCCAAATGATGTGAATAGCCAGGATTGGATAAAGGTTGAGCTAGAAGTTTCCCTTTTTCTCTCGCACTCATTTCGGCTTTTAGTTATGCAATTTGTTCTTCCATCGATTTAATATTCTAATTTTGAGAGACAATGATCTTCATCACATTATCGAAGGAAGATTGCATTTTTGCCGTCCCTTGGATAGATTGTTTCATGAAAGTATCCAAGGTTTGTGCTAGTGTAGAGGTATTATCTATACCGGTCAATTGCAAAGGATTTTCATGTGGTGCAAAAGTGTTGGCCGGATTTTGGAAGTTTTGTGATTGGTAGGGGTGCTGACTCAATTGAAGTGGTTGCTGTTGTGGTGGAGGTGCCCTTTGAAAATTGCTTTGGTTTGGAACCGTGTTTTGATTTTGTGATTGGTTCCAAGCAAAATTAGGGTGATTTCTCCAACCCTGATTATATGTGGAAGAAAATGGATCGTTTCTATGTCTTTGAAATGCGGCATTAGTATGCTCTTGACCTTGAAACGGAGAATTCAGTGGAAATTCTTCTGTTAGATGTGATGGATCAGAACAGCATCCATATACAGTTTTGGAGAGTGACATTTGATTTAGGGAGGCAGCTAAAAATTTGTTTTCCATAGCGTCGAATTTCTTGTGTAAAGCTGAAATTTCAGCTCTAACTCCTATGGAAACATCCGATTGGTTATTGCCAGCCCTAGACGATTGACTCACACCCTCCCACTGTAAAGATTTTTCAGCGAAATCTTCTAGGAATTTCCAGGCTTCCCCATCATCTTTAGTCATGAAGTTGCCTTGACACATGGATTCAAGGGTCTGTCTTGTGTTAGGATTAATGCCCTCATATATGATTTTGCACAGTTCCCATCTCGGGATTCCGTGATGTGGACATTGAACCAACAGATCCTTAAAGCGGTCAAGACATTTTGAAAATGGTTCATTTGGAAGCTGGGTGAATTGATTTATTTCACTACGGACTCGAGCTGTCTTATGATGTGGGTAGAATTTCTTAAGGAAAGCTTTGACGAATTCTTCCCAGTTTGAAATGGAATGTGCGGTAGTATTGTAAAACCACTTCTCGGCTATATCGCACAAGGTAAATGGGAGAATACGTAGACGCATAGCATCCATAAAAAGCTGTGAACTACCCATCATTGCGCATACATTTTCAAATTTGGTGATAAAGACATATGCGTCTTCAGACTGGAGACCGTGAAATTTTGGTAGAAGGTTGATGTATTGGGGTTTAATCTGAAAATTCTCCCCGTTGGCTGGTGGAATGGATAAGCAGGTCGAAAGAGGTCCTCGCATAGGATAGCACCTCTCATGGAGAGAGATGCGGGGTGGATTCTGCGCACCAACGGACGGCGGCAGAGTAGTGGTAAAGAAGTTCGATGGAGACGGATCCATCGATGTGGGTGTGGTGGTGGGTAAAAAAAAGGTAAATGTAGAAATACCGACTTTAGGGTCGATCGGGGGGGACGCGGACTAAACGGGCACTAGAATCCCGTGTCCAGCCTATCTTGTACTAAAAAGGGTTAGTACAAGTGGCAGCGTAGATATAATTAGGGGAAATGATGAATGCGGTGTTTGTTTTGAAAATATATGGATTTTTGAAAAAAAATGATGCGATCAAAACAAATGCAACAAGCAAAACCCTAATTCTATTGGTCGCCTAGGTCAAAGCTCTAGACCACTCCTAACTGCCAAAACACAAGTCGCAGGATAAATCCTCCACTACCTCTTTGTCTCCCCTGTGGCCTGGTAAGTGCTAGGTAAGTGGGAGGTTCGCCACTACGTAAGTAGTGGGCCTAATTATGTAACCACTTGCCTTAGACACCACAAAGAAACACGAATAAACAATGGATTACCCACGGCCTTCTCTTCTCCTAAGTGAGTGTGACGGTCCATAGAGTCATCTCTAAATCTTTTTTAGTTAATGAGGGTAAATGCGGATGCAGTTTTGTGATTTATGGGGCTTAAGAAGGGTAATGAACTCCCTACCTAATTTGGATTTGGCCGTGCCCCTTAAATTCCGTATTAATATGCAAACAACCAAAAATCAAAAACACGCACAATTTATTTGTCTTTTTGCGGCGCTGTGATTTATTTGCAAAGAAACCTGCAGCAAATTGTCAATTGGAGCAGATGAGGAAGAAGATAAGAAAGCCAGGAAAATACCAGATAATTTTGGTACAGTGTTGCCTCAGAACCGCGGCGGATCAGCCACAGATGCTCCCTAATGCCGCGAGATCGCGGTTGATAGTGCTGTTCACTGCACAAAAATTCTTCAACAAGCTTCTGTTCAATTTCTCAGCTCTCTGGAATTCTCTGAAAAAATTTTCCACAGCTCCACAAATTCCAGATTTCCTCGCAACAAATCACAACGAATCGTTTAGTGTTTTGCGCGGAGTTTGATCTAAAAATATAGATGGAATAAGTTTTTCAACTCAGATTTCAAGAAAACGAACAATTAGCGCACTATCCCCGGCAACGGCGCCATTTAATTGATACGAAATTCTCGAATTGTGTATGTTTAGAAAATTGTAAAGAAATCACAACCAAAAATTAACTGACCGCAATCAATAACGGTGTCAAATATAGCGCGTTAGTAAGTGCGGATCGTCCACAGGGAAAGTGTAATCGTTCGTTTTTCGAATTAGATGAGTTGAAACTTTAAAAAAAAGAAAACAAACAATTCATGATTTGTAAAATTGAATTTCAAGAATTAGAAAATCTAGGTCCAAATCAAGAAAACAATAAAATCAAGAATTGATATGTGATGATTTCCAAACCAACAATCAAGATTCGAAGTGTGGCTCATAGGAGTAGATCGGATCTATAGATGTGATGAGATCTAATGATTTCATATTCTTATCCATTAACGAATTGATACTAGATCGATGACGATTTATCAAGGTTAAGGATCTTGCGAAGAAGCTAGGGTTTCACTCATCTTATCCTTTGTCCTTTCGATGAATCTCATCCACAAACTAGTTTTAAGTAAATCTAATGATCGATCGTTGATCTCTAGTTTCGAACGAACACAATCAAGAAAGCATTTTCTTGAAACTAGGTCATCGATCATTCGATTTACAAGAATTTACAAATGTTGTAGGATTTAAGAATTGTAAAAGGATCTAAAACATCATTATTCTATCGATCGTCTCGACTCCTTTACGAGCGGAGTTTACCTAAACATCATCACAAAGAATACATTCAAGAATCGAGATTGAATCATAATACTTGAATTGAAAGATAAGAAAGTTAAAAGAATCTCACCATTATTTATTCAACAATTTGTTACATTTGCTCAAAGAACAACAAGAATTTGAGAAGTGAACAAGATCGTCGAATCTAGCGTTGCATCGGTTCCTTGAGTCGCGGATCGGCTTGGATCACATGCTCCGATGAAGTCCGGCTTCGCTTCTAAAGGCTTTGAAGGCTTCTTGCTTTGATTGAACTCAAAGATCTTGATCTTGGTTTGGAATTAGGGTTAGGGTTATGGTTTACAAGTTATGTCACTCAACTTGCAACAATTTAATGAACCCTATTTGATGATTTGATGAACTAATGGTGATTAACCCTTAACCCTAGATGTAGGCTCCCTTTTATAGTCTTTCATAACCCTAGATCTAGGATTCAAAATTTGAATTTCCCTCCAAAAGTTTGTTTGCTAGAGAGGCTTCTAGAAGAAGTTTGTTGGAGGAAGATTCTAGAACTAGGTTGTTAGTTGGCTTGCTTTGGAAGCTTGGAGCTTAATGATGATTAGCTTGCTTAATGATCTTTGCTGATCTGGCAGAAGCTTCGAGAGTTATCTGGAATTTGACATAGCTTGCTGAAGTGTAGGCACTGAGGGAAGTATTATGCAGAAAATAAGAAATGATGACGTGGCATATCCACCGCGGATCCGCGGCACGTGCCTCCTTAGGCCGCGGATCCGCGGTCACGTAGGGAGTTTACTGCTTTATGTTTCCTGTCCTGATTACTGCTGAATTCTTGGTATTTTTCTGATATGTTTATTCTCACAATTCCTTCTTGATTGGTACCAGATCTCAAGTCCTTGAGTTGGCGTAATTTTGATCAGCACTATGACAATTTTGGCCTTTCTCCTAGAATTTCCTGCACAGACTCCGAAACAAGTGTTGCGCTACCCAAGAATGATGCAATGCCATGATAAACAGTCAATTTCCCTAAAAATGCCGGTTTTAAAGTATAACACATGTAATCTGGTATTTTAGGATAGTTTTGGTAATATGTGTAATATGCAAACCGAACACCTCTAGATGAATGTAAAAGATAGGGAAATTGACGTGTTAAAAATGCATTATTTTTGACTGGTCAAATTCCCCTAAACTTATTTTTGGTCCTCTCGAGCGAACTATTTTATTAAAAAGAGAAGGAGAAAATAATGAAAGAGAAAAAACTAACTAGCACACTTTCACAGGCAACACGATTGCACTGAGCACGTGTAACAAGCCTTTAAATCTCTAGGTGTCCCTAGTAGGAGGAGTGTTGTCTCCTGAGGGTTTTCAGCGGATTGCGCCCACAAAATCCAATAATAAAAGGAAGATCATGAATATTACATTTAAAGATAAGAATCGTAAAAGAAAATCTTTGAAAATTAGAGTTTCCAACTATGCTAGCTTTTCGGTTGTCAAGAACCCTATCTTAATAGTCATGAAAAAAATTTAGAAATCACATCATCCCTCAATAAAACATCATCTTTATTCTTCATTCCTATCTTTCTTCCAAACATCGATCATTTAACCCTACGTGTATGTAAAGAACATCTCTACACCCGGAGAATTCAATTCATGCTATCATATTGTTCTCCATCCACCTCAGTACTTTTTAATTAATGAATGTTTAGCTGAAATTTGCTCACACATTTTCATGCGACCGTTAATACATCTTGAGGTACTAACCGACCGGTTACTCATATGCTTGCATATTTGGTGTTTTTCCTCGTCTTGCACCACCTAAGCCTCAGCAGTGACTCCCAGACCAGTTGGCCCTAGGGCACTAGGTGAAGAGGCACCCTCGGTATATTTTTTTGTTGCTGCCTTGGCGATAACAAAACTAGTGTCCATTTTTCTCACCATTTTTATATTTTATTCATTTTTTTTATTTCGTTCATACATCGGCTTTTAGACAAGAGCATTTCAAGGTATCCTCTAATATCCAGAGTTTCAAGACATATGTAAGTGCGAATAGCAGGGTATCAACGTTCAAAATGTTTGGCTTCCAGGATAGGAACTATTTTTCAAACTTATTTTTATCCTCAGATTAGTGACTTCCTTCATCTTACTAACCGTTGGGACAACGGCTCATAACTACTTATTACTAGTTCGTATAAGAAAACTTCTAATTTTCTTGGTTTTCTTAAATTTTTCCAATCTTTTGGATGTAATTTTTAACTATCTAATCTTTTATTACTTTATTTATGTACAAAAATTTTTCTTTTTTTTAAAATTTTTTAAATTTTTATAGGTTTTCAAAAATGTTTTGTGCTTATGCAAAGTGTATGCAAATGATGCGAAAATAAGCACAAACCTCCCCCAAACTTGTTTTCAACAGTGTCCTCACTGTTGCCATCTGCTAAATCTCGAAAAACCTGTAAGCTTGGGAGGAAATTTATTAACAGGGGCAAAATATTTAAGTGAAGATCCTCCCCCAAACTTATTTTTGGCTCAAAATTTTGTACAAATTTTCTTTTCAAGAGCCCGATTATACCCCTCCAAACTTTAGTTAAACAATGTTAAGCTTTGAAAATCACATGAGGGGGTCAAAAATCAGTAGTCGATGCCAAACTTTGCAAAGACCGAAAGTTAACACCAACCTTTCAAAAATTTTATCAATGCATGCTCTGGTTGGTGGAAGAAGAAGTGGGGAAAGGGTAAGTGGTGGAATAGAATGTGTGTGCGTCACATTTTGGAGAGACGATGCAGTGAATGTGATGGATTACTCGCATTCTTTTTACAGTTCAGAAGAAGGGGTGGAGGTTCAATTTCATTGATTGGGAGATGATTCATCTCAACACCCGTGTCATTCAAAAATGCGAGTTCTTCAGTGAAGATCTCCTCAAAAGTTCCATCAATACCCCGGAGAATAATGTCATCACAAAGTGCTGGGTGATCTTCAGACTCTAAAAGCAGTTCATAATCGGTGTTAGTTGTTGACCCGGACATCTCGGTGGAAGAGTCCGTGTGTGTATGATACATAGTTGGGTCAAACAATAAGATATGAGAAGAGTCTAGATCGGTATCATGAGGACCGTCAAATTCGCTGCTGTCGACATCCATTAAGTTGACAGAACAGACCTGAGCAGTAGGTTCGGAGGGTACACTTCCCAACATGTAAATGTTCAGCTCAATTGACCTATTCCCGAAGGATAGGGTCATAGAGCCATTACGACAGTTGATGATAGCGTAGGAAGTGGCCAAAAAGGGGTGACCTAAAATCACCGTAATTTGATTCCGTTGGTTCGCTACAGGCTGTGTATCAAGTACAATAAAATCCACAGGGAATACAAAATCCCCAATTTTTATTAACACATCTTCCAGTTCACCCCTAGGTTTGGTGATTGATCGGTCAGCCATTTAGAGAGTTATGCTCGAGGACTTTAACATTCCGATACCTAGTTTCTCGTAAACCGAGTATGGAAGCAAGTTAACACTTGCGCCAAGGTCTAGTAGAGCACGGTTGATGTGTTTCTCCCCAATAGAAATAGAAATAGAAATAGTAGGACAGCCAGGGTCCTTACGTTTCATCGATAATTGTTGGGGGAAAGCCGTGTCTACAGTCTTTGCTATGAATACCTTCTTGGGCACTTGAGTCTTCCTCTTTCTAGTGCACAAGTCTTTAAGAACTTTCGCATAAGCGGGGACTTGTTGGATAGCATCTAGAAGAGGGATGTTGATGTTAACCTGTTTAAAGATTTCCGTGATCTTCTCCATTTGTGGACACAGTGTGTTTCCCCTTAACCGATTTAGATATGAAGCTTGAGCAATAAGATCAGGGTCCAACACTGGATAAGATCGTGTGGGTGGGAACGATCTAAGAATAGGAGTGGGGATCGTTTTCTGTGTACTAGAAGAGCTGGGCTGAGGTGTCGAGCTAGGGGGAAAACGGAGAATAGGCTCGGAAGAAGGTGGTGGGGTAGAAGAACTGGGGTCAGAATTAGAAGTAGAAGTGGAAGGAAAGGTCTCAGCCGGGGTATCATTGATAGATTTTTCAGTGTCATCAATCTCTTCCCCAACGTGATTGTCAAGCACTCATCCAGATCTTAATGTGATTGCATCCACATGATGTGAATAGCCAGGATTGGGTAAAGGTTGAGCTGGAAGTTTTCCTTTTTCTCTCGCACTAATTTCCGCTTTTAGTTGTGCAATTTGTTCTTCCATCGATTTAATATTCTAATTTTGAGAGACAATGATCTTCATCACATTATCGAAGGAAGATTGCAGTTTTGCCGTCCCTTGGATGGATTGTTTCATGAAAGTATCTAAGGTTTGTGCTAGTGCAGAGGTATTATCTGTACCGGTCAATTGCAAAGTATTTTCATTTGGTGCAAAAGTGTTGGCCGGATTTTGGAAGTTTTGTGATTGGTAAAGGTGCAGACTCAATTGAAGTGGTTGCTGTTGTGGTGGAGGTGCCCTTTGGAAATTGTTTTGGTTTGGAACCGTGTTTTGATTTTGTGATTGCTTCCAAGCAAAATTAGGGTGATTCCTCCAACCCTGATTATATGTGGAAGAAAATGGATCATTTCTAGGTCTTTGAAATGCGGCATTAGTATGCTCTTTACTTTGAAACGGAGAATTCAATGGACATTCTTCCGTGAGATGTGATGGATCAGAACAGCATCCATATACAGTTTTGGAGAGTGACATTTGATTTAGGGAGGCAGCTAAAAATTTGTTTTCCATAGCGTCGAATTTCTTATGTAAAGCTGAAATTTCAGCTCTATCTCCTATGGAAACATCAGATTGGTTATTGCCAGCCTTAAACGATTGACTCACATCCTCCCACTGTAAAGATTTTTCAGCGAAATCTTCTAGGAATTTCCAGGCTTCCCCATCATCTTTAGTCATGAAGTTGTCTTGACACATGGATTCAAGGGTCCGTCTTGTGTTAGGATTAATGCCCTCATATATGATTCTGCACAGTTCCCATCTCGGGATTCCGTGATGTGGACATTGAACCAACAGATGCTTAAAGCGGTCAAGACATTTTGAAAATGGTTCATTTGGAAGCTGGGTGAATTGATTTATTTCACTACGGACTCGAGCTGTCTTATGATGTGGGTAGAATTTCTTAAGGAAAGCTTTGACGAATTCTTCCCAGTTTGAAATGGAATGTGCGGTAGTGTTGTAAAGCCACTTCTCGGCTATATCGTACAAGGTAAATGGGAGAAGTCGTAGACGCATAGCATCCACAAAAAGCTGTGAAGTACCAATCATTGCGCATACATTTTCAAATTTGGTGATAAAGACATATGCGTCTTCAGACTCGAGACCGTGAAATTTTGGTAGAAGGTTGATGTATTGGGGTTTAATCTGAAATTTGTCCCCATTGGCTGGTGGAATGGATAGGCTGGTCGAAAGAGGACCTCGCATAGGATAGCACCTCTCTTGGAGAGAGATGCGGGGTGGATTCTGCGCACCAACGGACGGCGGCAGAGTAGTGGTAAAGAAGTTCGATGGAGACGGATCCATCGATGTAGTTGTGGTGGTGGGTAAAAAAAAGGTAGATGTAGAAATACCGACTTTAGGGTCGATCGGGGGGGACGCAGACTAAACGGGCCCTAGAATCCCATGTCCAGCCTATCTTGTACTAAAAAAGTTTAGTACAAGTGGCAGCGTAGACATAATTAGGGGAAATGATGAATACGGTGTTTGTTTTGAAAATTTAAGGATTTTTGAAAAAAATGATGCGATCACAATAAATGCAACAAGCGAAACCCTAATTCTATTGGTTTCCTAGGTCAAAGCTCTAGACCGCTCCTAACTGCCAAAAGACAAGTCGCAGGATAAATCCTCCACTGCCTCTTTGTCTCCGTTGTGGCCATGTAAGTAGGAGGTTCTCCACTACGTAAGTAGTGGGCCTAATTAAGTAACCACTAGCCTTAGACACCACAAAAGAAACGCGAATAAACAATGGATTACCCACGGCCTTCTCTTGTCCTAAGTGAGCGCGACGGTCCTTAGAGTCGTCTCTAGATCTTTTTTAGTTAATGAGAGTAAATACAGATGCAGGTTTGTGATTTTTGGGGCTTAGGAAGGGTAATGAACTCCCTACCTAATCTGGATTTGGCCGTGCCCCTTAAATTCCGTATTAATATGCAAACAACCAAAAATAAAAAACACGCACAATTTATATGTCTTTTTGCGGTGCAGCGATTTATTTGCAAAGAAACCTGCAGCAAATTGTCAATTGGAGCAGATGAGGAAGAAGATAAGAAAGCCAGGAAAATACCAGATAATTTTGGTACAGTGTTAACTCATAACCGCGGCGGATCAGCGACAGATGCTCCCTAATGCCACGGGATCGCGGTTGATAGTGCTGTTCATTGAACAAAAATTCTTCAACAAGCTCCTGTTCAATTCCTCAGCTCTCTGGAATTCTCTGAAATTTTTTTCCACAGCTCCACAAATTCCAGATTTCCTCGCAACAAATCACAATGAATCGTTTAGTGTTTTGCGCGAATTTTGATCTAAAAATATAGATAAAATAAATTTTTCAACTCAAATTTCAAAAAAAACGAATAATTAGCGCACTATCCCCGGCAACGGTGCCATTTGATTGATACGAAATTCTCGAATTGTGTATGTTTAGAAAATTGTAAAGAAATCACAACCAAAAATTATTTGACCGCAATCAATAACGGTGTCGAATGTAGCGCGTTAGTAAGTGCGGATCGTCCACAGGGAAAGTGTAATCGTTCGTGTTTCGAATTAGATGTGTTGAAACTTTAAAGAAAAGAAAACAAACAATTCATGATTTGTAAAATTGAATTTCAAGAATTAGAAAATCTAGGTCTAAATCAAGAAAACATTAAAATCAAGAATTGATATGTGATGATTTCCAAACCAACAATCAAGATTCGAAGTGTGGCTCTTAGGAGTAGATCGGATCTATAGATGTGATGAGATCTAATGATTTCATATTCTTATCCATTAACGAATTGATACTAGATCGCTGACGATTTATCGAGGTTAAGGATCTTGCGAAGAAGCTAGGGTTTCCTCATCTTATCCTTTGTCCTTTCGATGAATCTCATCCACAAACTAGTTTCAAGTAAATCTAATGATCGATCGTTGATCTCTAGTTTCGAACAAACACAATCAAGAAAGCATCGCCTCGAAACTTGGTCATCGATCATTCGATTTAAAAGAATTTACAAACGTTATAGGATTTAAGAATAGTAAAAGGATCTAAATCACCATCATTCTATCGGTCGTCTCGACTCCTTTACGAGCGGAGTTTACTCAAACATCATCACAAAGAATGCATTCAAGAATCGAGATTGAATCATAATGCTTGAATTGAAAGATAAGCAAGTTAAAAGAATATCACCTTTATTTATTCAACAATTTGTTACACTTTCCACAAAGAACTACCAGAATTTGAGAAGGGAACAAGATCGTCGAATCTAGCATTGCATCGGCTCCTTGAGTCGCGGATCGGCTTGGATCACATGCTCCGATGAAGTCCGGCTTCGCTTCTAAAGGCTTTGAAGGCTTCTTGCTTTGGTTGAACTCAAAGATCTTGATCTTGGATTGGAATTAGGGTTAGGGTTAGGGTTTACAAGTTGTGTCACTCAACTTGCGACAATTTAATGAACCCTATTTGATGATTTGATGAACTAATGGTGATTAACCCTTAACCCTAGATCTAGGCTCCCTTTTATAGACATTCATAACCCTAGATCTAGGATTCAAAATTTGAATTTCCCTCCAAAAGTTTGTTAGCTAGAGAGGCTTCTAGAAGAAGTTTGTTGGAGGGAGCTTCTAGAATTAGGTTGTTAGTTGGCTTGCTTTGGAAGCTTAGAGCATAATCATGATTAGCTTGCTTAATGATCTTTGCTGATCTGGCAGAAGCTTCGAGAGTTATCTGGAATTTGACATATTTTGCTGAAGTGTAGGCACTGAGGGAAGTATTATGCAGAAAATAAGAAATGATGACGTGGCATATCCACCGCGGATCCGCGGCACGTGCCTCCTTAGGCCGCGGATCCGCGGTCACGTGGGGAGTTTACTGCTTTATATTTCCTGTCCTGATTACTGCTGAATTCTTGGTATTTTTCTGATATGTTTATTCTCACAATTCCTTTTAGATTGCTACCAGATCTCAAGTCCTTGAGTTGGCGTAATTTTGATCAGCACTATAACAATTTTGGCCTTTCTCCTGGAATTTGCTGCACAGACTCCGAAACAAGTGTTGTGCTACCCAAGAATGATGCAATGCCATGATAAACAGTCAATTTCCCTAAAAATGCCGGTTTTAAACTATAACCCATGTAATCTGGTATTTTAGGACTGTTTTGCTAACATGTGTAATATGCAAACCAAACACCTCTAGATGAATGCAAAAGATTGGGAAATTGACGTGTTAAAAATGCATTATTTTTAACTGATCATCAGGTCTAGGAGGTTGGTAAAAGTCAGACCCACAAAAGCGGTACAAGTTGTGTCGCAGTGTAGCCCAGAACACCCTGAGATACTACTGTAATACCTACCAGTAAATCTCCTGCCTTGGCCAAAGACTTCGTATAATGGCTCTCCTAGACACAGCGCGATCCCACCCCTAATACCGGGAAAGACGAAACCCCTGCCGATCCGCTCACTGCCTCCATGTGGCTCGGGACTGTACCCAACTAAAACCTGTTTGCACGACTCCTTTCAGCCATGGTAGGGTAGTAATCAAAGCACAGTGGGAATTCACACGAGACAAATGACGATCTCAGGTCGATGAACTAACCTGTACACATGTTACAAGGGAACTGCTATCTGACGTCCGGTATAACACCAACTAGTATATTCCCGGCGAGTCCTATCTGGTGTACTCATAACCCGATTAGCACATGTATACATCTTAGGTGAACCAAATGACACCAATGGCTTGTGAGACCGGCTACCACCCCTCGTTGGGGTCTCGACTGTATACACTAGTCTACTCCGGAGTATCGATGCCCTGTCTCGAAAACTCCCATGACTTGGGACCTTTTAAGGATGTGCTTATAGACCCTAACTCCCACGTATATGATCGCCATCATACTGCTGGCAGTCAAGAAAGAATCCTAAAGGCTCTATCAACGTGTAATAGCGACCTGCAAGGTCACCTAAAGCAGTACACGATGATAAAGATAAACCAGATAGCATACTATCATCTTGAGTAAGACTGTCCTACCGGTATAGGTCCTCCCTCAATCATTGCAATCACGTGCCTGCGATCCAATAATTGACTTTGAGGGCACTACATCCAACAATCTCCCACTTGCACTCAAGGCTAATTATTGCGATGTCGCATACTCACAGCCCGTGTGATACCGAACACCCAACTCCTCCACCGATCAGTCTCACAAAACCCGTTTCTGAAACTATTGCGTTCGAGGAATAGCCTCAGTGAGTGGATCCGCTCTGACGTTTCTTTTTATGTCTTTCTTTATTTCAAGTTTGCGGAGGAAGCCATCTCCCGAAATGAGCAATACCTGTCTTAGAATATGTCTTGATATCTGATGGGACCTAGCTCATAAATGAATTCCAAATCCAAACTTCTTAGACTGTATCGTCAAATGAACTTAATCAGTATCATGCGCTATGATTCCTCGGTATCCGCTTGGATCACCTGTCCAAGCTACTGCCCCTCGTCGAGAGGGAAAACTATAACTTTTACAATCACTCTGTCATCCAGGTCACCTTGGAAGCCTGAAATGATAACCGTCTCCCGAAGGAGGCTGTCGCTATCATATCCCTATAACATCTACTTATGTTCTAAGACTGCTTCCAAACGTTTCTCCAGGATAGGATTAATATCAACTTATTGCATCTAGCGCAAAAACAATATCTGGTGTGGTACTTGACATCTCATGCTCAACTCAATTGCCTAAGCAAGTGATCTGCCAATCATGCACATCCCTTTCCCCGTTAGTCTGTAAGACACCTTTAGAGAGGGTGACTCCATCACCTGCAGGTACACTACCATGCCAGGAGTCGTCCATTGTAAAATAATTTTAGAATGCTTTCTAAGTACCCAGATTGGGAAACTAACCAAATCTAGATCTAAAACCATAAATTTAGTAACCAGAATGTCTGATATTATATCCAAGTCCTATATGGAAGAACCACTGTGTGACAACCAAAGTATAACCGATCGAAGTATAGGAATTTCACTTCCTACTCTGTGTATGTCATCCAAATACCAGAACATCATACCCTACTGCCTTCTTAACAGATCCATCTCCTATTCTGATGAAGTCAAACCTATGACTGTCACATCAAAAATAGATGATCTATCTCCGCTATATCTGCTTTAGTCTATAAATAGACATAAGCTACTTGTCCACTGTGCTTCCGCTGCTCCCACTGACTACGACAACCCTCTGACAGAGTCATATACACGTGTACTTATGAAGCCAGTTCAGAACGAAGCTATACTCATCCTCCTGCCAGATCTCATAGCCTGGAACAACAGTAGTGTCAAGTTTGGGTAAAAAAGAACCTCCTTGTCAGCGTCTTTGAGCATACCGAACTACCTCTCGTGTGCTTGAGGTTACCCACCATATCTGCGGAGTAGCTAATGGAATGTCAAACCAGATTGAATTTTTAGGTTTTTATCAAATTTTCAGTAATGGTTTGCGGTACTTGAATCACTTCCAGTTCTACCATTCTCCCACAACTGTTTTATGAAAAAAATCCATTTTTGTTAAAACTGTGGCGAGTCAGGAACAATATCACAATTGATCTTCCAGATGGTAGAAAGTCAACCCTCATCATAGCCCGGGTCAACCCACAAACAGCCATTACAGAAACGTGCCTTGAGTTATCCAGAGTCTGGTTTTAAGCATAAGCCGGAAAACTCCCCGTACCCAAACATTGTTAAGATATGAACTATTCAATGTCCAATATAGAAACAGTGGCACCGATTTAATTGGAACCAGATTCAAATCATGCAGCTATCTCCACTGCATGTCAACTAAATAGAGAGAGACCTATCAGCATTACTCAACTTAGGACTGTAAGTCCATGTCACGCACCCCACGTGCTCGTGGGGAGGCGGAATATATGAAAAACAATTATCAAAGTTTCGTAACACGGACTTGAGCACATGGCTCGTGTCTAAACCATTGCTAGCAAACTACGAGAGGTTTAACTACTTGGATTCGAAGTTATACCTCAAGTTACTTGTCCTTCGGGTCTTCATCGCTGTCCTCCACACCTCGTAGGATCAATGGAACATGGGCACCTCAACGGCTTCATCGAGTCAAAGACGATCCACCCGAGAGTCTATAGTCCGAGCTTCTATCTCGAATCTGAGATAACTACGGCTTCTAGTTTGCTAATCTAGAAGTTCTAGAGAGTGTAGAGTATTTAGATGAACTACTTAGCCACTTAAAGCCTAGGATTCTCAACTCATGAGAGCTTTTAGGGTTTGAGGAAGAAGATGAAGACTTTAGGAGAAAGAAAGCTTTTGTGATAATCATATGAATAATACTCATGAAAGAATATAATGAAGCATACAAATATCTCTTGATAAATATCTAAAAATATCTTGTGAGCTTCATTTAATCCTAAGGGTGAATCACCTCAAGAGTCATTAAGCATTTAATGGAAACTTACACCTCATCTCTCCACCTCATTTATGTTTAATCCAAAAGAATTAAATACAAATGAGTCATCTTTTTGTAGAAGCTTCCTGACAAATTACGAGACTGGCCCTCCCATCTATATTTCCGAAAAATACGGATAATTTTTGACTGAATAAATACATCTAAATAATACTAGAATCTGGCTTAAACCAAATCCCGCTAGTATTATCTGTCCGATCATAATACGTGCACATGTGTACGTAAGTGATCACGGCCCTGCCGTAAAACCATACGGCCTCTACACCTTTTTTCCGGTGCGGGGAAACTCTCTGTGTGGGACTCTAAAGACTCGACACTATGCTGGCAGTGGGTTTAACAACAGGTCGTAAGTGGTACTGGCTGTACATAACAGACCCCAAGTAGATGTCGATAAGAAGGACGATGAGGAAACCCATCTGAACTCCAACTGAGCCTGATGTGACAATCTCCGTACAGTCCGGTTCGTTCGTCTAGGACTATCGCATATCGGGCCTAAGGGGCGGTAAAAGTCAGACCCCTAATAGCGGTATAATTCGTGTCGGAGTGAAGCCCATTACACCATGAGAAGCTACTAGAACCTACCAGTAAATCTCGTTAGCCCTGGCCAGGGACATTGCGTAATGGTTCTCCATACACAGCGCGATATCAACCTCCAATACCGGGAGAGACGAATTCTGTCTAACCACCACTGCCTCCAAGTGCTTCGGGACTGCACCAAACTACTACCTGTTTGCACGACTACTTTGAGCCGTGGTAGGGAGTAATCTAAGTACAGTGGGAACACACCAGAGGCGAAGTAGCAGTGTCA
The DNA here is from genome assembly GCA_030015575.1 of Agapanthus africanus. Taxonomy (NCBI): domain Eukaryota; kingdom Viridiplantae; phylum Streptophyta; class Magnoliopsida; order Asparagales; family Amaryllidaceae; genus Agapanthus; species Agapanthus africanus. The sequence goes on from CM057344.1 coordinate 218,357,701, forward strand.
AGTCGACAGACTAAGCTGTACTCATGTCATTTGGGAACTTCTATCTGACGATGGGTATAAAACCAACATGCAGTTCCCGGCGAGTCCTGTCCGGTGTACCCGTAACCTAATGAGCACCTGCATACTATCTCCAGTACGAAATACTGATGGCTGTGGGACAGACTATCTCCCCAACTGGGATGAGAAGCGTACACACTAATCTACTCCGAAGTATCAATGCCCCATCTCGATAATCCTACGACCAGGGACCTGTATAGGATGTTGTTTATAGAATACCCAGTCCCCACTAGTGTGACTGCCATCACAACACTGGTAATCAACCAAAGATCCTAAGGGGTCTACTAATATGTATAAGCGATACGTTAAAGGAAACATATGCACATATTAAAGTAGACACAGACCAAGTAGCATACTACCATTTTTAGCAAGACTGTCAATATAACTGTGAATATCCCAAGCTTCTATTAAGTAAACTACAAACTAGTATGATACAGTAATGGCCTCAAGGGCATAAACACTAACAATCTCCCACTTGCACTAGGGCCATGTACTGGCATATCGCTGACCTATCATCTCGAATAGCCTCTCGAACTGCATCTGAGGAATGGCTTTTATGAATGGATCAGCAGTGTTATTCTCCGTATCTACACTCTTAACCTCGATCTACCGGTGATCTACGATCTTCCTAATCAGGTGATACCGCCTTAAGATGTGTCTGGACTTCTGATGGGACCTGGGTTCCTTCGCTAAAGCTATAGCGCCGTTGTTGTCGCAATACAGAGGTATTGGATCAACACTGGTAGGAACCACCTGAAGTTCTGTGAGGAACTTCTTCATCCAGACAGCTTCTTTTACGGCATCGCAAGCAGCTATGTACTCCACTTCCAACGTTGAGTCAACAACGGTGTCCTGCTTGGAACTCTTCCAACAAACCGCCCCTCCATTGAGGGTAAAGACATAAACCGACATGGACTTGGAGTCATTCTTGTCACTCTGTAAGCTGGAGTCGGCAAAGGCCTCGATCTGGAGGTCTTTTCCACCATACACCAAGAACATCTCCTTAGTCCTACTCAAGTACTTGAGAATGTTCTTTACTGCTATCCAGTGCTTCTTCCCTGGGTTTGCCTGATACCGGCTTACAACGCTTAATGTGTATGCTACATCTGGTCTAGTACATAACATCGCATACATTATAGAGCCTACCGCAGAAGCGTAGGGTATAATCGACATGCGAGCCCTTTCCAAATCAGTCTTGGGAGACATCTCTTTGGAGAGGTTGATTCCTTGACAAGCCGGTAGGTTACCGCGCTTAGAATCGTCCATACTAAATCTTTTCAATATGGTGTCTATGTACCTAGACTGCGAAAGTCCTAACATCCTCTTTGATCTATCACGATAGATCTGGATTCCCAGAATGTAGGTGGCATCACCCAGGTCCTTCTGGAGAACTTCTGTGACAAGAAACCTTTGACTGATTGTAGCATAGGAATATCATTTCCTATTAGGAGAATGTCATCCACGTACAAGACGAGGAATATAACAGCTCTCCCTACAATCTTACTGTATATGCATGGTTCATCTGGATTTTTAATAAAGTCGAATTCTTTGACAGTATCATCAAAACAGATATTCCAACTCCGAGATGCCTGCTTTAGTCCATAAATGGACTTAAGCAACTTGCACACTTTACTGCTGCTCCCACTCTGAATGAATCCCTCTGGCTGATCCATATAGACACACTCTTCCAAATTAACATTTAGAAAGGCCGTCTTTACGTCCATCTGCCAGATCTCATAATCGTGGAAGGCAGTAATGGAAAGAATGACCCGAATGGATTTGAGCATAGCCACTGGAGAAAAGGTTTCGTAATAGTCCAAACCAGGTCTTTGACGAAAACCCTTTGCAACAAGTCTAGCCTTATAGGTTTCAACCTGTCCATCTACACCAATCTTCTTTCTGAAGATCCATTTCCATCCTACGGGTTTTACCCCATCTGTAGCAATGTACAAAGTCCATACTTTGTTAGTGTACATGGACTCCATTTCGGTACGCATTGCATCCAGCCATTTTACCGAGTCGCCCCTCTGAATGGCTTGCTGGAAGCTAGTAGGGTCATTATTATCAATGATGCAATCTTCTCGATCCCCGTCTATGAGAAAACCGTAGTATCACTCGAGCGGATGAGACTGCCTACTACTTCTGCGGATAGGCGCTGGTATGTCATTTTCTTCTAAAACTTCTGGTTATACCATATTTTCAGTAACAGCTTGTGGTTCTGGAATTTCTTCCAGTTCTATTGCGCTCCAACTCTTTTGATTTTCTAAAAATTCAGCTTCCAAGAAGTGGGCATGACAAGAAACAAAAACCTTTTGTTCCTCTGCGTAATAGAAATAATACCCCTTGGAGTTCTTTGGATATCCCACAAACTTAGACTGTACCGAGCGTGTCTCGAGCTTGTCCGGATGCTGCTTTTTTACAAAAGCTGGACATCCCCATGTCTTCAGGTACTGAAGATAGGGTTTCTTCCCACTCCACATCTGATATGGTGTGGTAGGGACAGTCTTGGTTAGAACCTTGTTCAAAAGATATGCAGCTGATTCTTGTGCATAACCCCAGAAAGATCGCGGTAACTCAGCCTTACTCATCATGGAACGAACCATATCCAATAGGGTTCGATTCCGCCTTTCCAATACACCGTTGTGTTATGGTGTGTATGGAGGAGTAAGTTGAGAGAGAATTCCATTCTCTTTTAAGTAACCCAGGAACTCGGCACTTAAGTATTCACCACCTCGATCAGATCTCAGTGTCTTGATACTTTTGCCTGTTTGGTTTTCCACTTCATTCATGTATTCCCAGAATTTTTCAAAGGCCTCAGATTTATGCTTCATCAAGAAGATATGTACATACCTAAAGAAATCATCCATAAAAGTAATGAAGCAGGAATAACCACCCCGCGCATGTGTAGACAATGGACCACACACAACGCTGTGTATGAGTCCTAAGAGCTCGCTCGCTCTTACTCCGTGTCCAGTAAACAGAGTCTTTGTCATCTTTCCCATGAGACAAGATTCACAAGTAGCATAAGAGTGATATTCGAACGGATTCAAATATGCTTCTCTATGTAACATAGTCAACTGTGTTTCATTGATGTGACCATGTCTATAATGCCATAAGAAAGCCTGATTTACTTCTGGAGACTTTCTTTTAAGTGTGTTCTGGATATTGAAAACCTGAGCTTGATTCAATACGTATATACCGTTATCTAATATACCGGACCAAATCAGAACTTGATTTAGGTGGATATGAACCACATCGCTTGCGAATGTAAAATCATATCCTTCTTTTGAAAGTGAGGATACTGATATGAAATTACAAGTCAAACTAGGAACATACAAATAGTTACGTAGAATCAATATCTGCCCACTTGTCAAACCTAGGCGAGATTCTCCCATGGATTCAGCGTTCACGCTCATTCCGTTTGCAACTCTGAGAGACAAATCGCCTACCCTGATAACTCTACGGTTTCTCAAAGCATGTAATGAATTAAAGATATGTGATCCTGCTCCGGTATCTAGTACCCAGGAATTAGAGTTAATTGACAAACAGTTCTCAATTACATACACACTCGAGGCTGAAGCCACAACATGCTTCGAATCCTGGCTACTGGCTTCCAAAGCCCTGCAATCCTTCTGCCAATGCCCATTCACATAACAAAAGGGACATCCCTCCTTACCTAAACCAAGTCCCAAAACTTTTACTCTTCTCTTTCCTTTTACTTCACTGACACCGTATATCGGCTTTGTGGAGGTTTTCCTCTTTTCACCATTTGCTTTCGCCCTGGATGCAGAAGAAGATGGTCCCCCATTAAGCAGAGCGGGTGTCTCCCTGGTTTCTTTCACGGTGTAAGTAGAGGGTAGGGACTGTGGAAATAAGTCAGTACATGACCCGTTTCCCAACGTGGTCTCCAGGTCCGTGAGCTCATCAATATAGCTAGTCATCGTAAGGACGTCGTCCCCTACAGAAGACCCGACAGCCAACCTCGCTTGAAGCAATTCGTTCGAGGTTTCATATCTTACGATATGAGATTGCTCTCCATATAAATCTTTGTTATGGAGAAAGATGGAAACTAAGTCCATCTTCTCGTGCTGCTTCTGGTATATACCATCAACTGAAGCCAACACGAGGCACTTGGCATTCGCACTATCCTTTTCCCTTGTCTGACGGATATCCATGTCCGCGACGGTAGAAACTGGACCTGGGACGGTGGGGGCTTGAGTAGTAATAGGGTGGTCCAGCTTGTCATAGGCAATGGACATCTAGACAGACCTTTGCCAATCATATAAGTCAGATTCAGTCAACTTGTTATCTAGATATAACCTAGTGATGGTCATAAGGTCGCTGCAAAGAGAGAGAGAGAGAGAGAGAGAAGGAACACTTTAGCATGATGCTCTTGCAAGTTTAGATTGGTTTTTAGTTTATCTAAACTGGATGGCTCCCACTGTTTCTCGAATCCTTCCTCAAACCATAAAAGAAGAATTAGCCAGGACTGATCTCACCGTACAATACTTGCTTAACTGTTTAGCCAGGCTAGTGTAGGTACTTCGAGGGAGGTTTTACGACACTTTCGTGAAATTCCTTAATTAAATATCCTTTTTTCTCTGGAGGCGCAGCCCTGCTGACACTGTTGTAGACACCTACTTGGTTTATAGCATTGATCGTTAAGTGACGAATCTCCTGATGAGTAGCGGATACTCACAGAAGGATCGGGATCCAAATATCATCGTGTGATAATGCTCAAGGAATCCTACCAACATTATCAAACTCCAAATGGTATACAACACTAGCAAGTTTCCGTTTCTTTAGAAACTCCCGATGTGGATTTTTTCCCCATGCTCTTATGACCTTGACGAAGGCCAACAAATCAAAAGTCACATGTCAAGTTCTGCCCATCATTATCCCTGTTAATTTGAACCCACCCGTACATACCATTGACGAAGGCCAACAAGGTAATATGACTGTCCCAAACCAATGCATCTATCTATGCAACATATGAATATCCCAGCAGTTACCAAACACTATGCCTTGACGAAGGCCAACAAGCATAGCTTTAATACTACTGACCATCCATATGAAATGACGGAGGGCTACGACTGGTTTTGGTGAACCGTGAACATAGTGAACTTGATATAATCGAAGGAACCTGATAGCTTTTTAAAAGGAGTGGTTAAAGCTTCGTAAATAAAAATTCCGCTTTTTTAAAATAATTGAGTGGTTTCTTTTAAATTTGTTCCAACGATTCAACTTTGGTTTATTTTCTTTGCATTAATATAATGCGTCCCATTAATTAACCTATCATTGCAGAAAACAACGAAAATACAACGTTCTCTCATGCCATCTGCATTCACCAATGGGTCCCGACATTCACCCGTTAGGTTACTTAACTAACGACAGAGCGGGGGCTGGGATAGCGTGGGTGTAAAACATAAGTAACGCCTAATAGTTATCATATATAGATATTGTACATTCGTCAAACGCAATAATAAGCATTCCAGATCACAGATGAACATTATTGGATATACAAGCAATCCGCGTGTCTTTTGACCCTGCAACGAAAGACGGATTATACAGTTGTGATGAATAGCCATTAACCCACCCTAGACCCCTACGGGTACTGCAAACTACCCGCCAAGTACCCGAAGTGAAGCGGTCTCCCTCAACAACGTTAGTAGGCCACTAAACACTTCAATGTACTCGTTAGTTTGTGCACCCCACCTTGGGTCTATCCTAGGAGCATAGAACAGTAAATGAAATAATACAACGGTGGCTACAACCTCAGCCCGGATATGCCCCGCAAAAGAATATTACATCATATTACAATTTACATCGAATGAAAGAATATAAAAACTCATCTCAAACCCCGGCTAATCATCGCAACGATCCAATGAATTTCATATACACAAACCAGTAAAAACCATTACAGAAATTTGCAACCCCCTGCTAACCGACATACTAGCAATTAGGGGAGGTTTACGAACACATCAAACATCACAGATACCTGATTAGCCAATAACTTAGAATTTCGATCGAAAACCTTTTTCCGTGTCTACCCCAAATGCAAGCCAGCACTGAAAAAACCTGGGAAGAAACAAAATATACAGGAAAACAAAACACCAAAATAAAAGAATTACTGTCTAAATACGAGTCAAATCGGAGTTGACTCGGCCGCGGATCCGCGGCGGATCGCACCAATCCGCCGCGCTTCCGCGGCGGTCTAACCGAGTTAGCACCTCGTATTTCTCCAGTATTCTTAGAATTCCCTGCTGTGAATTTTCATACCTCTGAAATAATTTTTTCGACATGTTTAAAATCGACAGAAACTTTAGCGGTCCGGGGTTAAGTTTTCAGGTTTTTCCTACAATTGAAGTTCTACAAAGTTGCTAACGTGCTAGTAAAGGTTTAGTAGGCTCTGATGCCACTGTACGTCCATATCACGCACCCCACGTACTCGCGAAGTGGCGGAATATATGAAAAACAATTATCAAAGCTTCGTAACACGGACTTGAGCACACGGATCGTGTCTAAACAATTGCTAGCAAACTACGAGAGCTTTAACTACTCGGATTCAAAGTTATACATCACGTTACTTGTCCTTCGGGTCTTCATCGCTGTCCTCCACACCTCGTAGGCTCTATGGAACATGGGCACCTCAACGGCCTCCTCGAGTCAAAGACGATCCACCCGAGAGTATATAGTCCGAGCTTTTATCTCGAATCTGAGATAACTACGGCTTCTAGTTTGCTAATCTACAAGTCCTAGAGGGTGTAGAGTATTTAGATGAATTACTTAGTCACTTAAACCCTAGGATTGTCAACTCATGAGAGGTTTTAGGGTTTGAGAAAGAAGATGAAAACTTGAGGAGAGAGAAAGCTTTTGTGATAATCATATGAATAATACTCATGAAAGAATATAATGGAGCATACAAATATCTCTTGATAAATATCTAGAAATATCTTGTGAGCTTCATTTAATCCTAAGGGTGAATCACCTCACGAGTCATTAAGCATTTAATGAAAACTTACAACTCATCTCTCCACCTCATTTGTGTTTAACCCAAAAGAAATAAATACAAATGAGTCATCTTCTTGTAGAAGCTTCCCGAAAAATTACGAGACTGGCCCTCCCATCCGTATTTCCGGAAAACACGGATAATCTTTGACTGAATAAATCCATCTGTATAATACTAGAATCTGGCATAAACCAAAGCCCGCTAGTATTATCTGCCCGATCATAACACGTGCACAAGCGTACGTAAGTGATCGCGGCCCTGCCGTAAAACCATACGGCTTCTACACCTTTTGCCCGGTGCGGGGAAACTCTCTGTGTGGGACTCCAAAGACTCGACACTACGCTAGTAGTGGGTTTAACCACAGGCCGTAAGTGGTACCAGCTGTACGTAACGGTCCCCAGGTAGATGTCGATAAAAAGGACGATGAGGAAACCCATCCGAACTCCAACTGAGCCTGATGTGACAATCTTCGTACAGTCCGGTTTGTTCGTCTAGGACTATCGCATATCGGGCCTAGGGGGCGGTAAACGTCAGACCCCTAATAGCGGTATAAGTCGTGTCAGAGTGAAGCCCATTACACCTTGAGAAGCTAATGGAACCTACCAGTAAATCTCGTTTGCCCTGGCTAGGGACTTTGCGTATTGGCACTCCATACACAGCGCGATATCAACCCCCAATACCGGGAGAGACGAATCATGTCTAACCACCACCGCCTCCAAGTGCTTCGGGACTGCCCCCAAATACTACCTGTTTAGACGACTCCTTTGAGCCGTGGTAGGGTAGTAATCTAAGTACAGTGGGAACACACTCTAGGTGAAGTAGCAGTGTCAAGTCGACGGACTAAGCTGTACTCATGTCACCTAGGAACTGCTATTTGACGATGGGTATAAAACCAACCTGCAGTTCCTGGCGAGTACTGTCCGGTGTACCCTTAACCTAACGAGCACCTGCATACTATCTCCAGTACGACGTACTGATGGCTGTGGGACAGACCAACTCCTAAACTGGGATGAGAAGCGTACACACTAGTCTACTCCGGAGTATCGATGCCCCATATCGATAATCCTATGACCAGGGACCTGTATAGGATGTTGCTTCTAGACTACCCAGTCCCCACTAGTGTGAGTGCCATCATAACACTGGTAATCAAGTAAACATCCTAAGGGCTCTACTAATATGTATAAGCGATACGTTAAAAGAAACATATGAACATATTAAAGTAGACACAAACCAAGTAGCATACTACCATTTTTAGCAAGACTGCCAACATAACTGTGAATATCCCAAGCTTCCATTAGGTAATATACAAACTAGTATGATACAGTAATGGCCTCTAGGGCATAAACACTAACAAGGAATACATCCAGATATGAGTAACCTGAAAGAGAAGCAAGTTGTCTTAATCATTACTATCAACTGAATACCATACACAAGTATCTACATCTTCGATCATCTTGAAGAATCCTGATATTTGCAATACCTGATTCTCTACTTTAATTATATACCTATAACTTCTCATAACTTGGACCTTGTATTTCTATGAAACACATGTCTAAGAACTAGTGAAGTCATAAGTAAACAGAATATAGTACGAGTACCAACCCCTCTGTCCAAATGGACACTGGACAACATACAATATACTTTGTATAAGTCCGCTGAGTTGAATAACTCAAATCCTGTGCATCGTAGGTTGAAAAATGTATTTATGTTTAAGAAGAATTACACCGCTGTTTAATATTCCTTACCTAACCATCCACTGATATAGGTAAATGTCATGGACATAATTTCAAAAATTTATATCTCACTTTATAAAAATAAACGTACAGATATATCAATTTGAAATTGGTGCATAACAACGGATATTCAAAACCAAATATTTGCCGTCCGGCAAACATCCCAGGAGATTTCCTCAAATATCACCAATTACAGCGAATCCCGATATAATGAGGATGATCACCCAATTCCCAATAACTTACTCCCACTCATCATCTGTAAAACCATACAGATGTGAGAATCAAACCTGGTAAATACATACCCTGGAGTAAGGACTAATTGGGAAATCAGTTTTCTTTTAACAATACACAGTGAAACTAAAACATGTAAATGTTTCGAAGGGGTATCCGGGTATTCTTAGTAATGCCTCTTCCATTATCAGATTCACAACTGTAACCGTATATTTCTTTGCCATCTCTCCAAATCCCTTTATATGTCTTTAGTCATTACCTTCTGTACACCCCTTTAGGCTAAATGGTTTTCATCCCTCCCTACCATTCGGCACCAGCCTATGGTTTGGAAGAAGACAGTCCAATAAGCATAATGGGTGTACTCTCCTAATCCTAGGAGTACTCGTAACCTGAGAGAAGGTGAAGATAAAAGAAAACTGAATAAACCTTATTCCTATTTCTCCTGAACCAGAATCCATCCCCGAACTGGAACAAGTTCTTTCGAGTTCGTATATAACCATACGATGGAGTATCCAAATAACTGTGGATCTTTGTACTGATACGGAGTGTCCTGGAGACATACAAAGGTGAAGTAGGAGTGGAGATGAAGTACTTGGTTTGGTCGTGAATAGCAGTCGCAAATTACTTTGCCCTCTTTCTAATCCCTTTATTTGTCGTAACTTTTTACCTTCTGTACACCATCGTTAGGCTAATTTGTTTTCTTCATTCCCCACCGTTCGGCACCTGCCTATGGTTTGGAAGAAGGCTATCCAATTAGCATAATAGGTGTACCGTCCTAATCCATGGAACACTCCCAACCTGAGAGAAGGTAAAAGGAAAAGACAACTGAATAGTCCTATTCATTTTCTCCATAACCGGAAACCATCCTCGAATCTGGAACAAGTTCCTTCGAGTTCGTATATAACCATACGATGGTTTTATCCAATGGAAGTGGACGTTCGTAGTGATATGAAATGTTCCGGAGAAAAAGGGTAAAAGTAGGAGTGGCAATGAGGTATGCAACTCAGACAATCCAAAATCCAGTGTTTTAAGAAAGTACGGTTAATCTTTGTCACCGAGTCATAGTCTAGGGTCGGGCCATGGTCGCTGCCAAAGAGAGAGAGAGAGTGAGAGAAAAGAAACACTCTGCGTGCACTCTAACCTAGATAAGAATGGTCGTCAATTTATTTAATCAGGAAACCTCCTACTGTAACCTCAAATTCTCCTCCAATCCTGAATGAAGAATTTGTCGGGATCACCTGAGGAGTAAACCAACTCATCAGTGGGAATCGGGATCCAACTATCATCGCATGATAACTTGATGGAATCCATTCACGTTATCACACTCCAGAAGGTATGCGCATATCTGGCAAGTTTTAGTTTCTTTAGAAACTTTCGATGTGATTTTTACTCCATGCTCTTATAACCTTGACGAAGGTCAACAAATCATAAGTCACATGTCAAGTTCTACCCATCATTGTCCAGGTTAATTTGAACCCACCCGTACAAGCCCTTGACGAAGGTCAACAAGGCTGTACGACTGTCCCAAACCAACGCATCTATCTATGCAACAGAAAGGTAATAAGCAGCTACCATACACTTTGCCTTGACAAAGGTCAACAAACATAGTATGAATACTAAGTGCTACCCGTCTGAAATGATGGAGGGCTACGAATGGTTTTTGGCGAAAAACCTTTAACGTAATGAACTTGATATCGTTGAAGGAACCGGATAGCTTTTTATAAAATTATAGTGGCGAAAACCTTTGCTAAAGAGGTCACTCCCGGTAAAGAGATCTCGGCTCTTTCCCCGCAGAATGAGGTGCAGGATATTCCAAATGAATACCGCGATACAAAGAAAAAAGTAATCGACTATAATGAAGTTATTACCCTGACGCAAACTTCTGTCCAAGGGGTCACTCCCGGTGAAGGGATCTCGGCCCTTGCCTCGTCGACTGAGGTGCTGGATATTCCTAACCTAATACCACTATGCAAAACAAAAGAAAACGTCCTTGCAATAACAGCTTTTTGAAAAATGTTCCAACAACATCAGAATAGGTTTGTTTAGCTTGCATTGATCCGAATCAATGCAGTCCCATCAATTAATCACACCACAAAAGAACGAAAATATGATGTACGTATATGCCATCTGCATTCGCCACTGGGTCCTATCATCACCCGTTAGGTTACTTAAATAACGACAGAGCGGGGACTAGACTAGCGCGGATGCAAAACAAATACAGCATCTACTAGTATATATATCAATATATAATAATCGTTCAAGGCATAATAAAATGCAACATCACAAAAATGTAATAAGCATCACAGAACAATACAGATAATCTGGGATCCCCCGGTTTCCTTTGAGCCGCAAGTGAAACCCGACGTTCCCCTGGTCATGTGGATAGCCTGTGCAATGAAATCCTAGACCCCTATGGGCGTGGCAAGTTACCCGCCAAAACCTGAAGTGAGGCAGCCCCCTTCAACAAAGTGAATGGACCACTCAGCACTTCACGGAATCTGGTAACTTGGGCACCCCTCCTTGGGTCAACCTATACCCCCTACAAGTGCGGCGAATAGCCCTCCAATTCTAGAGTGAATCCCCCTCCGTCTTAAAGCCATGAGATGCGGGCTCGTTGCCCTCTAGAACTCGGGTATCCGTGCACCCCACCGCGGGGTAATCCTAGTACAGAAAAGAAAAATATATACAACGGCTACATCGACCTCAGCCCGGTCGTGCCTCAATAGAATAATATACAAACAGGAAGTGACGGCAGTCCACATGTCGGACGCTCGTCCCGCAATATCAAATGCACAAATAAGACCAAACTGTACTACCATTGCACCAAGCTATCCACCATGACAAATCTGCAACATCACAGCACAACACAGAACATCAACGTAAATGTCACGTTCGCAAATCCGTCTAAAAGAGCTATAGCAATTAGACAAGATTTACCGATCAAATGATATTCACGGTCACAGATAGTAATGTAAGTAGCGTGAACTAACTTATTTAAAATATTCGATCGACAAAATTTCCCGAAGTGGGCCCCAAGCACAAATCCAGTACTGTAAGAAATCTGGGCCCAAACAAAATATTCCAGAAACCCCATTTCTAAGATTAAGATCACTGTAGAAAAATTGGGGAAGTGATGACACTTACTGGCGGCGGAAACGCGGCCAAAACATGGGTATGGCCGCGGTTCCGCGGCGGCACTGTAGTATCATGCTACCAAATTTTCACAAATGTCTTAAAAAAGCCTGCCTGATTTTCTGACGTACCCAAAATAATTTTTAGAGCACAAAAAAAATTCGACAGAAACTTCATTTTTGAAATTGCGGTTTCGGAAATTTTGTTCGATTGATGTTTTATAAAAGTTAGAACAAGCTAGTAAAGGTTAATGGCGTGGCTCTGATACCATGTAAGTCTACGGTAGCTCCCCGGCCGTCGATCCGAGGCCAAAATGCGGAAACAAAACTTTTTCATAAACTTAAAACCGGCGCTATCGCAGACTTTAATCCCGGATCGAACCATTAAACTATAACTAGCAAACTAGAAAAGGGTTAGAAAGGATATACCGATCGATCCATGTCCTTCGGTCTTTGGCCACCTTCCCAAGCTCCTCGCGACATCTCCGATCTCCGGTCTCCTCTTCGGAAAGGGCACCACATCAACGAGTCTTTTCACGGGATCCCGCTTCGTCTGAAGTAACTCGAACACGAAGTTTGCTAGCCGACGTGTCCAAGGTGATATAGAGAATGTGTGTGATAATTTTGTCTCAAGCATCCATTGATTCTAACCACATGAAAGTGTATGGATGGAGTTTGAAGATGATGCCATTGGTGGAAATAGTGAGCAAGAGGAAGAAGAAGAAGATGAGCCCTTTTTTTCTTTTGTTGTGTGTGATGAGAAATGAGAGCAAGCCTAATAGATAATCACAAGAGCTCGCCCATATACATGGCTCCCCTTTCTCTCTCTATCTTTCATTTCACACCCTTAATCAATCACTAAAGATGACAAGGTTCAAAGAATAAGACCATGAGTGACCACCCTTGTCCATGTCATAATTATTGCACCTCAACATGAATTAAGCTCACTATTTCCACCAAAGTAAACATTAACCCAAATGTTTAATCCAACAAAAAGATACGGCAACATCTAAAGTAAACTCGTGACTGATCACAAGGATACCCCTCACCTGTATATTCATACCTGCATCCGCATTCCAACTGAATGCGAATATGATGAGACTGAAGTAATCCAACAAATCTAATACTAGGATCCGGCTTAAACCAAAGCCCACTAGTACGATCCGTCCAATCATGATCCGTGCACGACTGCACGTATATGATCGAACCCTGTCATAATACCATACGGCCTCTGCAACGTTTCGCCCGAAACATGAGAACCTGTCTGTGCGGGACTCTAAAGACTCGTCAACACTTTGGCTGTGGATTTAACCACAAGCACATCAGCGGTACAAACTGTACGTAACAGGCTACCATGTGTTGACCAAAAGGGAGGTCGATGAGCGAACTCATCCTGACACCCTGATGAGCCTGTCAGTGACAATATCCATACAGTCTGGTCCGTTCGTCTATGAGTATCGTATGTCAGGCCTAGGGGGTGGTAAAAGTCAGACCCCCAAAAGCGGTACAAGTCGTGTCGGAGTGTAGCCCAGAACACCCTGAGATACTACTGTAATACCTACCAGTAAATCTCCTCCCATGGGCAAGGACTTCGTGTAATGGCTCTCCTAGACACAGCGCGATCTCACCCCCAATACCGGGAGAGACGAAACCCCTGCCGATCCGCTTACTGCCTCCATATGACTCGGGACTGTACCCAACTAAAACCTGTTTGCACGACTCATTTGAGTCGTGGTAGGGTAGTAATCAAAACACAGTGGGAACTCACACGAGACAGATAACGATCTCAGGTCGATGAACTAACCTGTAAACATGTCACCAGGGAACTGCTATCCGACGTCAGGTATAATACCAACTAGCATGTTCCCGGCGAGTCCTGTCCGGTGTACTCATAACCTGATGAGCACCTGTATGCATCTTAGGTGAACCAACTGACACCAATGGCTTGTGAGACCGGCCACCGCCCCTTGCCGGGGTCTCGACTGTATACACTAGTCTACTCCGGAGTATTGATGCCCTGTCTCGAAAACTCCCACGACTAGGGACCTTGTAAGGATGTGCTTATAGACCCCAGCTCCTACGTATATGATCGCCATCATACTGCTGGCAGTCAACCAAGAATCCTAAAGGCTCTATCAACGTATAATAGTGACCTATAAGGTCATATAAAGCATTACACGATGATAAAGTTAAACCATATGGCATACTATCATCTTGAGTAAGACTATACTACCGGCATAGGTCCTCCCTAAATCATTGCAATCACGTGCCTGCGATCCAATAATTGACTTTGAGGGAACTACATCCAACAAGTGTACCCAGTCTCCACTGAGCACCCATATACAATCATCGATGTCACAACACCAATAGATATGGGATCATCCATCGCCCATCATATGGGTCAAGAAACGTATACTCTAGTCTACTCTGGAATATCGATGCCCTATCTCGATATACCTATGACTAGGACCATTTTATGGATATGCTTATAGACTACACATGCCCCGCTAGAATGATCTCCATCATAGCCATGGAAGTCAAGCAAATATCCTTAGGGCTTTATCAACATGTATTAAATGAACAGTATCAAGCAAACATGTCAGATAAACTAAAACAAGATAGCATACTATCATGTCGAGCAAGAAAATCATATATCAAATATGTAGGGTTCCTAGGCACACTCAAGAGGTTCTACAAGGTATCAACCATGCCAAAATCAAATTTTTATGTGCCTAACAACTCTATGCAAGATCGTTTACTAGAGGTAAGGCGAAACTACAAGCAAGCAAACTACTTTGCTACTAAGTGAATGAGAATACAACCTTTGTAGATCCGGTCCATCACTTCTAAAGCTCCGTGTTGAGGTCCCTTCGCTGCGATCATCGGGATCCCGGACCCTAGCGTTGGTTTCATCGGAGAAATGAGCGGGCTAGGTCGTTGACTTCGAGGCCGAAGATGATCTACGTCGGGGAGAATCAAACTCAAGCTCCATCTTCACTTGGTCATGAATTTTGTGAAGAGAACACCCTATACTACATGGCAAGTGGTAGAGGATGATGAAATAGGAAGTGGGCTCACTTTGGATTTGGATTTCTCACTCTAAATCTTCACTTACAAATTTCAAGCAAGCTTTCTTTTCTTGAAGAAGAAGAAGAAGAAAGAAAAGAATATGAATAATAATAATAATCAAAATGAATAATCAAGTGGAGTCTATCATGATGCAACCATGGGTGGGTTAACCATTGTAGAGACTAAACTAAAGTTTATGTTAATGGTTAGGTTAGCAAAAATCTTATGCAAACAAAAATGGTGGACTTTGTCAAAGATGCTTGAATGCTTCATGAAGCTTCAAGCACAAAACAAAGAAAGCCACCATTTTGTATTTGCAAAAATAAATAAAATAAATAAAACCCTAACCATTAACCTAAACATGGTGTAAGTCATACACACACCCAAGTTTGCATGTATCATCAATCATGATACAAACATATATCATATATACAACTTGTGCACATCAAGTGAGAAAATCAATCTTAAGTGAACCAATACTAGTTAATGTAAAGTAATATATCAAATATATAATTATACATTAAATCATTAAATCAATACTTGATTTAATGATCCGGTCATATCGCATATAACCGACTAATATCAAGTGTATCAATGTATCGAATCAACACTTGATTCGGTAACCCGGCTATATCTCATATAACCGTCCGATGATACAAATCGCGAGAATAGAATTCAATATCACTTACTGGTATTATTCTCGGTCCCGCATATATCTCATATGCGCTCCTATTTCGTTTCGCTTGAGCCAGGAAACCTCTATGTAGGACACTAAAGACTCGTCAATACGCCGGCAGTAGGTGATAATCATATCGCTCATTGCCTCCATGTGAATCGGGATTGTACCCAAAAACCACCTGTTTGCACGACTCAGTAGAGCCATGGTAGGGTGGAAATCAAAGCACAGTGGGAGACACACAAGACTCTATGACGATCTCGGGTCAAGAGACGAAGCTGTACTAGTGTCACCAGAGAACTGCCATCTGACGTGAGGTATAATACCATCTGGGAGTTCTCGGCGAGTCTGTTCAGTGTACCCAGTCACCACTGAGCACCCGCATACCATCTCTGATGTCAAACACCAATGGATATAGGATCATCCATCGCCCATCACATGGGTCGAGAAGTTATACGCTAGTCTACTCTGGAATATCGATGCCCCGTCTCGATATTCCCATGACTAGGAACATTGAAGGATATACTCATAGACTACCCACGCCCCACTAGTATGATCTGCATCATAGTCCTGCAAGTCGAGTACACATCCTAAGGGCTTTATCATCATGTTATAAAGAGACAGTGGTTATACATGTTAAGATAAAGAGCAACCAGATAGCGTACTATCATGTCGAGCAAGAAAGTCCTACCTATATATGTCCAAGCATCCACTACAATATACATCCTATGTACAGTAATGGCCTCTAGAGCATATATATAACCAACAATCTCCCACTTGCACTAGGGCCATCTGTAGCAGTGGTTGCAGTATCT
This sequence comes from Agapanthus africanus, assembly GCA_030015575.1. NCBI lineage: Eukaryota > Viridiplantae > Streptophyta > Magnoliopsida > Asparagales > Amaryllidaceae > Agapanthus > Agapanthus africanus. The sequence goes on from CM057344.1 coordinate 218,374,422, forward strand.
CATACTCAACCATCCCATATAAGTCTCTCTCTGGGAAAAGGCCTTTGTGAGTGGATTCGCCGTGTTGTCCTCTGAGTCTACTCTCCTAACCTCGATCACCATGGAGATCAACTATCTCCTTGATCAGGTGATGCTACCTCAGAATATGTCTGGGTCACTGATGGGACCGGGGTTCCTGGGCCAAAGACACACTTCCATTGTCACACAATGGTAGGAACCCAGTTCATCTCATGAACCAATATACACCCAAACTGCCTTTTTGGTAGTATCTTTGATAGCGATGTCACCTGCCTTTATCGTCTGGTTTGCCATGGTATCTCTCTTGGAACTCTTCCAACATGCCGTCCCTCCACTGAGGGTAAAGAAAATGCCTGCGACTGACATTTAGTTGTCCTTATCACTCTGGAACTTTTCCTGTGATTCTCCCCAGGATTAATTGATACCATCTCACTACACCTAGTGAGAATCCTAACATCCAATTAGATCTATCTCATAGATCCAAAACCCAGGATTTAGGAGGTATCACCTTTATCCTATTTGGAGAATCCTTGTGATAAGAGGAGATTGACCGTGCGTAGCATAGGAAACTCTTTTCCTATTAAGAGTATGTTATCCACGTACTATACGAGGATGACCACCTTACTCTCTGCTATCTTTTTGTATATACAAGGTTCATCTACCATTTTGATGAAGTCAAACTCTTCGACTATCACATCAAAACAGACGTTCCGACTTCGCGATGCCTGCTTTATTATGTAAAGCAACTTGCATACGTTTCCGCTGCTCCCACTTTTTACGAAGCCCTCTGGCTGTGTACTTATAGACGTTCTCTTCTAAATCAATATTTAGAAAAAAAGTCATGACACCCAACCACCAGATATCGTAGTCATGGTATGTAGCAAAGGAAAGTAGGATCTGGATGGACTTAAGCATAGCCACTGGAAAAGGTTTCATCATTATCCACGCCTGGTCGATGACGAAAACATTTAAGAAGTCTATCTTTGAAAGTCAACTTTTCCATCTACACCAAGTAATCTTCTCAAGATACACTTGCTCCTGATAGGGATTTAACCCTTCAGATATGGCAACCAAAGTCTATACTTTGTTGGTGTACATGGATTCCATCTCAGATCGCTAAGCATCCAGCCATTCTTACAGAGCCCCCACTCTTGATGGCATGCTCGAAACTAGTTGGGTCATCATCTCATGATGCAATCCGCGCTCTCACTGTCATCGAGAAACCGAAGTATCTCTCAGGCGGATGAGGAACCCTACCAGATCGGCGGATAGGCTGAGGTTCGTCGGGGACCATTGAATCCTTTGGTTCTATCAAATCTTCGGTTGTAGTTTGTATAGCTGGAACTCCTTCCAGTTCTACAGAACCGACCTTGCCTCGAGCTTGTCCGTATTTTGCTTTTGACATAGGCCGGAGAATCCCAAATCTTAACTTACTTAAGAGATAGGCTCTTCCCATACCATATCTTATATGGAGTGGTGGGCACTGATTTGATTCGAACCCAATCCGATAGGTATGTAGCTTCTTAAGTGCATAACCCCTTAAAAGAAACAGGTAACTCAGTAATACTCATAATAGAGCACACCATATCTCATAGGGTGTGATTGCTCCGCCCCGATACACCTACGTGCTGTGGTGTATACGGAGGAGTAATGCTGAGAGAGAATCCCATTCTCCTTTAGAATAGTCCAAGAATTCCATGCACAAGTATTCTCCTCCCTGATCTCATCATAGGACATAATACTTATACCTGTATTTGTTAGTTATATGTATGCCCTAGAGGCCATTACTGTACATAGGATGTATATTGTAGTGGATGCTGGGACATATATAGGGAGGACTTTCTTGCTCGACATGATAGTATGCTATCTGGTTGAACTTTACCTTAACGTGTATACTGATTGTCTCTCTGTTACATGTTGGTAAAGCCCTTAGGATGTGTGCTTGACTACCTGGACTATGATGCGGATCGTACTAGTGGGGACATGGTAGTCCATAAGTACATCCTTCAAAGTCCCTAGTCGTGGGTGTATCGAGACGGGGCATCGATATACCAGAGTAGACTAGCGTATACCTTCTCGACCCATACAGATGGGTGATGGATGATCCCATATCCATTGGTGTTTGACATCGGAGATGATATACGGGTGCTCAGTGGAGACTGGGTACACTGGACGGACTCGCCGAGAACTCCCAGATGGTATTATACCTCACGTCAGATGGCAGTTCTCTGGTGACACTGGTACAGAGTAGTCTGTTGACCCGAGATCGTCATAGAGTCTTGTGTGGTTCCCACTGTGCTTTGATTTCCATCTTACCACGTCCAAGAGGGCGTGCAAAATGGTGGTTTTTGGGTACAGTCCCGAGTCACATGGAGGCAATGAGCGATAGGAGAGGATTTGTCTCTCCCGGTATAGGGGGTTGATGTTGCGCTGTGTTCGATTGGCTATAACAGGAAATCCCTGGCCAGGGTTGCTGAGATTTACTGGTAAGTGTTACCAGTAGTTTCTCGAACAGTTATAGACCTCATATCGACACGACTTATCGAGCTATTGGGGTATGACGTTTACCACCCCTAGGCGAGATATGCGACATATCAGACGATCAGACCAGACTGTACGGTAGTGTTACTGGTTGGACTCACTGGAGTGCGAGCGGGCTTGCTCGTCGATCTTCAGATCGCTCAATACCCGGGTGGCCGTTACGTTTAGCAGACCGCTTGCGGCTTGTGGGTGTTTGATATGATCATCATCTGCTGCCGGCGTATTGACGAGTCTTTAGAGTCCTACACAGAGGTTTCCTGGCTCAAGCGAAACGAAATAGGAGCGCATATGAGATATGTGCGGGACCGAGAATAATACGGTATGTGATACTGTATTCGATTCTCGCGATGTGACATTGATCGGTTATATGCGATATAGCCGGGTTATCGGATCAAGTGTTGATTCGATAAGTTGTTACTGTTGATATTAGTCGGTTATATGCGATATGACCGGGTCGTTAAATCAAGTGTTGATTTAATGATTTAATGCATAATTATATATTTGATATATTACTTTGCATTAACTAGTATCGGTTCACTTTAAATGGATTTTCTCACTCGGGTGTGCACATTGTATATTCGATATAGTTTTGTGCACTTGATTGTATCATGTTTGATGATACATGTTTACTTGTGTTTTGTGTAAAGTTTAAACCATGGTTATGTAATGGTTAGGGTTTACATTTTCATATCTATTTATTTATTCATTCATTTATTTTGGAAAATGAAAAGCAAATGAGAAAATGGTGGCTTCTTTTGTTTTGTTCATGAAGCTTCATGAAGACTTTGACCAAGTGACCATTTTGTCTCATGCTTAACCCTAACCATCCCACTAACCATGATTTATTCTCTACACTTGACCATGGTTCAATTATGATAAGTATTCTATTTTCTTTTCATTTTTATTACTCTTATCATAATATTCTTCTTCTTCTTCATCTTCTTTCATGAAGAAAAGCTTTCTTCATCAATGGTGGATTGATGATTTGAGTGAGAAATCCAATTCTAAAGTCTACCCACTTCCTATTTCTTCATCCTCTACCTCTTGCCAAGTAGTAGAGTGTGTTTTCTTCACAAGTTTCATGACTTGGTGAAGTGAGAGCTTGATTTAGCGATGCCTCGACGTAGATCATCTTCGGCATGGACATCGACGACCTAGCTCGCTTATTCTCCGATGAAGTCGACGCTAGAGCCCGGATTTGATTTGGACAGCGGAGAGGATCTCATCTCGGAGCCGTGGAGGTGGAGGACCGGATCTACAAAGGTTGTATTTCCATTTCTCATTAGTTAAGTGTTAACTAGATTATATTTTCGCCTAGTTTTCTAGCAAACGATCCGTAGTCGGGTCTCTCGGCACCTAGAATTTTTGAAATTTCCATGGTCGATGGCTTGTGAGACCTCACTAGCGTGCCTAGGAACCCTACAGTATTGGTTCTCTACTTCTGACTTATATTCTTTGAATTTCTCAAAAGCTTCAGACATGTGTTTCAACAGGAACATGTGTCCGAATCTTGAGAGATCATCAGTGAATTTAAGGAAGTACAAAGAACCAGTCCTGGCATATGTAGACTGGGGACCTTTATACATCACTATGTATCAGTCCCAAGAGTGCACTAAATCTTTCTCTGTTTCGAGTAAACAGAGCTATGGTCATCTTATCTTTGTGACATGACTGACAAGTTTCACAAGATGTAAATTCAAACTGATTTAAATATACATCTAAATGTAACTTTAGCTAGTCGGGTCACATTGATATGACCAAGTCTACAATAGCTCAAGAAGAATTCTTTCTTTTCTGAACTCTTCCTCTTGTGTGTGTTCTGTACGTAAGGAACTGTAATTTGATTTAGAATGTATATGCTTTTAGATAACGTGGCTGAACCGATCAACTATTGATATAAGAAATGTTCAAAACATTATCCAACAATACAAAATGATATCATTTATTTACTAATAAAGAGACTGATATGATGTTGTATATCAGGTTTGGTATGTCATAACATTCGTTCAGAATCAATGTATTTGGAAATACAGGGTGATAGTGACCGACAGACTTGGCTGCAACACTTGTACCATTTTCTGTCTCATGAAACTTATCACCCGTTCTCAGTTCTCTACCTTTCTTTAGCCCATGTAACAGATTACATATGCGGGATCCTGATCCGGTATCTAATACCCAAGACGTAGAGGATACAGAGAAACAGTTCTTTGTAATGAACACACCCGAAGAAGATGCATCATCATGCACTTTCTTCAATTGGGCGGCACGGGAAATCTGGTATTCCCCTAATTCCTGCTCTGTCTTATAACAATTATAAGTTAGAGCGGGACCAACGTTCCCCATCTCAGTATAAAAAGCGGGTTCGGTCAATACATCCATATTATTATCTTGATTAAGCCTTGACATGGTCGCTACCTGTTCATATCATAATATTGCAATTTATATTCCCCAATTCTTATTCGTTTTATAATTAAACAGGTGCTTTTGACACATGTCGGCTGCATGTTACAGGATACTGGTTCTTGGAGCGAATACAGTGAAAAAGACAAAAAACGATACAAAAGAGTGACTTTTGACCAACAAGTAGAAGGGTCCTAGTCAAGCCTAGATGAAGAACAGTGCAAGGTCCAAAATGTCAAGGCAAACGGTTAAAAGATCGCTACAAGTCTTCACTGTAAGATATGGAGAAGAATAAGAAGCCAAACAGAGAAAAGAATTATGGAAATAAAAAGCCCAAAGTATAAAGAACCAGCCCAGGAAGTTTGGTGAGATGATCTCACGAAAAGGCCGCTGAACCGCGGCCCAAGCCCACTAATGCCGCGGTTCTGCGGCCATTTAAAGCCCGTGTCGGTGTATTTTTTTGGTGTCGGTGCGTCGGTGCGGGGGTTTGGATTTTTCGTGGGCAAATCTGCAATTGCACATGTGCGAATCCCGTAACCCTAAATTCTCCTGTTTACTTATAACTTGTAATCGAAAATTGTAAAACCCTATGCCTCTTTTCATTTCACAAATTCAGATCTGTTCTGTATTATTGCTTGGAGAGAGCCATCAATAAAAAATAGTAAGTTACTTTTAATTATTTGTTTTTATTCTCTTTTAATTAGAATGCCTTTTAATCCCCTAATAAGCGAGTAATCTCCTCGCTTGTTAGGGTTAGCCTTAGGGAAAGGTTTGATAGATGAGATCTCTCACCCCTTTCATGCCATTTCATACCTAAGAATTAGAACTCCATGCATGCACGCACAACCGCTCCCTACGGCATCTTATCCCTCGAGGTAATGGTGAACCGTAGTATAAAGGACCGGTTGCGCGTGTTTTCCATGGAGGTTAGGGTAATTATCGATAAAGGAAGGACAAGAATCTAGAGGAAGAAACATCTTCCCAAAAGATTCTAATCCACTTTATTGATAATTACTATAACATCTAATAGATCTAAAATAAGGCATTGAAAGCGGTGAGGAAACCTTTAATCTCCCAACTTCCCCTAAGCCTAACCCTAGCAAGACTTTAATTTAGATTAATTTAGTTTATTGATAGATCTAGGTTTTAGATTTAATAAATCAATCCAAACAACATTTGGAATCAACTCATAAAAACACATTAAGAAAATTACACATCTCTGTGGATCGACCCGTATTCACCGGCTAGCTGCAAAGCGACGCCGTTTCTGATTACGGTTAACATAATATCTTTGGACAAATCAAATGGCGTCGTTGCCAGGGATAGCGTAAAATTTCTTTCTTTGTAATTTCGGGTTGATATAAATTTTAAAAATTATAAAAATCTGAAAATAAAATAAAAAATAAATAAAAAATTATCAATTTTGATCTGTTTGAAGGGTGTATCTTTTGAATCTTGCAGGAACAGCAAAGAATCGCGGATCTGGAAATTCACAGAGGGCAAAACAAAATAAATCATATCAGAACAGAGAGGGAAGATCACAACAGAGCCACAAAAATTGTTTGAGCCACTGATCTCCTCATCCCGCCGCGCTTCCGCGGCAAAACTACCCACCTAGACCACGGTTCCGCCGCGACTTGGCCACGTCAGCGCACCAAATTTTCTGGGTTTGTTTCTCCTTCTCCCCTCTGTCAACCTCCATATATCTTTTGTGAAAATTTTCTGCAGGATTACTTTGTGCTAAAAATCTTCTCTCCCCTTCTCAATAACAAATTTTCTGCAGGTTTCTTTGCGCCGCACTAAAAATTGATTGCAAGTGAATTTAATGTTTTGCATAATTTAATCGGACTTTAAGGAGCTAATTGACCAAACTCAGATTGGGTGGGGATTTCATCACCCTTCTTAGGACCCCAGAAAACATTTAAAGCATTTGCATTGACAACAATTAATTAAAAAAATATTAGACTCGGCCCTAGGGACGTCGAGCTCAATAGGAAAAAGGAATAGTATAGGCATCGACCGTTTATCCTAACTGACTTTGCGGTGTCTTGGCAAATGTGTCTAGGCTAGTTGTTATTAATTAGGCCCACTACTGTGGTTCCTTCCCACTTACCTGGCACTTACCTGGCCGCAATTGACGGTGAAGAGGCGGTTTGAGGTCCTATTTCTAGCCCTAGTTAGGAGCTGTCTAGCAGACCTAGGTGACCCTAGATCTAGGCCTGATTGTGCATGTGTGGTTGATACATTTGTGTCACAAGTCCCTTTTCTAAAACCTCTTTGCAAAACTCTCACATAAATAAAAAAGGAAAAAAAAAGAAAAATCTTTTCAAAACTTGCAACTTGTCGCTCAAGGAACTTGCAACTCACTTACACCACTTCTTCTCATTGACGTTATCTTACCCCCACATTCTGTTTTTTTCTTTTTTTCCTGACTACACTACCCTTTTAGTGTATGTCACTTTGGACTAGGGATACTAACGCCCGATTAGTCCGTGTTTCGTTGGTACCGACCGACGAACCTTTCGACACCGAAGTCGAAATTCCCTCCATTTCCTTACCTCCACCTACAAATTCTTCTTTCGAAGGTATGTCGGGATTCAACCCCAACGATACCTTACCGACGGGAATGATTCCACCTCCGTTAGGTGCGAATAACCCGAATCTTCCGCCTGTTGTAGCGCCCCAACGAATCGCGCTCCAGGATCTCTTTTACCCCGTCCGCACTTCTTTACCTACATGTCTTTCACCCCCACAGGCAAATGGGGACAATTTTGAAATAAAACCACAGTTCATCAATATGCTGCCGAAATTTCATGCTTTGGAATCGGAAGATGCATATATCTTTATCAATAAATTCCAAAATGTGTACGCTATAATGAAAACGACCCAATTAAGTGATGATGCTATAAGGCTAAGGGTCATTCCTTTTACCTTATGTGACCTAGCCGAGAAGTGGCTATACAGCACCGCATCACATTCCATTAGAAATTAGGACGAGTTTGTGAAAGCTTTTCTGAAAAAGTTCTATCCTCATCACAAAACTGCTAGAATCCGTAATGAAATAATACAATTTTCCCAGCTTCCTTCCGAACCATTTTGGAAGTGCTTCGAGAGATTTAAAGACCTACTCATTCAATGCCCTCATCATGGGATCGAAAGTTGGCAACTTTGCCAAACATTATACGAAGGATTGAACTCGGCAACGAAGCAGTTGCTAGAAACCATATGTCAAGGTCATTTTCTCTCCAAGTCGAGCGACGAAGCGTGGCAGTTTCTTGAGGATCTTAGTGAGCAAACAATTCAGTGGGAGGGTACCAAGACCACATCATCTTCTTCTATTGGTCAATCTAGGGCAGGCATACATCAAGTAGATATGTCGATTGCTCTGAAGGCCGAGATGGCCGCACTTATGAAAAAGCTTGAAGCCATTGAGACCAAAATCTCATCGCCTTCTACTGCCCCTGTTATGCCTCCACGAACTGTTTGTGTTTGTTGTTCGGATCCATCGCATCTAACCGAAGAGTGTCCTTATAATGCATCTACACAAGGACAGGATCAAGTCAATGCTGCATTTCAGCAATGACAAAGAAACGATCCGTACTCTTCGACATACAATCCGGGATGGAGGAGTCACCCAAATTTCGCTTGGAACCAAAATCAACAATTCCAAGAAAATAACAATTTTCAAAGACCTCCTCTTCCTCCACAACAACAAGTACCTTCACAAACTCAAAACCAGCAACCTTTCCAACAACAACCTTATACAAATCAAACGAACAATTTGGTTCAACCAAATGATGATAAGGTTATCTCGCTAGAAAAAATTCTAGATGCATTTCTCAAGCAATCTACAGAATCCGCAGCAAGATTTGAAAATTATGTTCAGTCTTTGATGCATAACAATGCTTCACACGATCAAAGTATCAAATCTATTGAGGCACAAATTGCACAATTAACTGCTGCGTTGAGCGAGAGAGAAAAGGGAAAGCTTCCATCTCAACCATTGCCAAATCCCGGTCACACACAAAACGCATATCACAATCACAATGTAAATGCGGTGACCACGTTGAGATCCGGAAGAGTGTTGCAGAATAATGTGGGTATTAGTGATGACATCCCCGCCGGTGGTTCTTCTTCCTCCTCTTCTTCTCCATCGTCATCTTCTCCTTCTTCTCCTCCTTCTCCTCCTTCTTTTTCACCCTCATCTCCTCTGCTAGAGCCTATTCTCCATTCTTCAAAAGGCTCTTCTTCTTCTAATCCGAACGGATCCATATTGGGATCCGTTCCTACTCCACATTCTACTCCACAGACAATTGACTCAACAAATTTTCAAAATGCTCCATTTCCAAACAGGTTGAGTCCCAATAAACCAACTGCACAAGTGGAGAAGATTGTGGAATTATTTAAGCAGGTTAGCATAAATATACCTCTCTAGGATGCAATCCAACAAGTCCCTTCATACGCGAAAATCTTAAAGGGCTTATGCACCTCGAAGAGAAAGTCATCTCAAGTACCCAAGAAAGTGCTAGTGGCTAGTGGCTAGTGCAGTGAGCAATGCTATTACCCACCCTCAACCCTTACCCCAAAATTGAAAGGACCCCGGTTGTCCTACGATTTCAATCACAATTGGGGATAAGAAAATTAATCGAGCACTTTTAGATCTTGGGTCGAGTGTTAACCTGCTTCCCTACTCCGTGTACGAACAATTAGGGGTTGAAGAGTTGAAACCCACTCGTTGTACTCTCCAAATGGCTGATCGATCAATCACCCATCCAAGCGGTGAGCTAGAGGATGTGTTGATCAAAGTTGGGGAGTTCATATTCCCCGTTGATTTTATTGTTATGGATACACAACCTGTTGCTAACCCAAGAAACCAAATTCCGGTGATTCTCGGTCGACCATTTTTGGCCACTTCCAATGCCGTAATAAATTGTCGCAATGGCTCCATGACTCTATCCTTCGGGAAGACGTCTAGTGAATTCAATATTTATAAGTTAGGAAGTCTGCCCCCCGTGCCTAAAACTAGTACACGAGAAGTTTGCTCTATTCACGAAATCACGCAGGAGGACTGCGAGCTTGAAAGATTTTTATTTGATGAAGACAGTTTTGACGCCACTAGTGCGTCCCTCCTTGAGCCTACCACCATTCACACAACCGATATTGATTATGAATGTTTCACTTTTTCGGATGATGACGACTCACAGCCCGAATATGAGTCTTTTGAATTTTTGGATGAGTTATTCGAACCATCCGAATCGGTTGTTTGCAGTGATTTCGAACCTGTGTTGGAGTCCTTTGAGTTTGAGGTAGAGTTCCCAATTTTGCCTATGATTGTTTCACCTCCGAAACTCGAACTCACGCCCCTACCGCCTCACCTTAAATATGCTTACATAGGTGAGAATGAGACTTTTCCCATTATAATATCAACCTCTCTAGCCTTCGAGCAAGAGAACGCTATTTTAAAGGTCTTACAAGATAGGCGGCAAGTTTTCGATTGGACTATGGCGGACATTGAGGAGATCAGTTCCCTTATAATTGAATATCATATGCAATAGATGGATGATGCCAAGTCAATAGAGGAACCACAGAAACATTTTGGGGGTATTGTGGTGTGTTAACCTCCGCATTTAGAAGTTGAACCACCCCCATTTCTTTTAATAAGCTACGAGAATGCCAATATTCCACTGATTGCTGATCATTCACATTCTCGTTTTGATGCATCACCACCTCCTGTATATTCACCTCCACACCTTCCATACCACCACTTCTATCTTCCCCAATTCTTTTTGGATCGCCACAACTTATTCTTCCACCAACCTATACTCTTTACTGATAAATTTTTCAACTGGTTGGTGTTGACGTTTGGTCTATGCAAAGTTTGGCAGTAATGTCTAACATAGTTTAAATGAAGTTTGGGGGGGCCTTTCTGTATATATTTGTTTTCCTTAACAATAAAAAAATTATAAATAAATAAACAGGGGAGTGCCGGTATTTTGATCCTCTTGGTTTAGCATAACTGTGAGGACACTGTCAAGTTCAAGTTTGGGGGTATGCTCGGTACGTCTTCTTTCTTCGCATTCATTTGTACATATTTTTGCATTTGCATACTTATTTATTTTAAAACCCATAAAAATTTGAAAAATTTCAAAAATTATAAAAATTATTGTATTCAATTTTGTCCATATTTGATTTGAGTTTGACAGATAGGTTAACTGGTTAGGAACAACTAGATCTTAGACTTAGTGAATTAAAAGCCCTAAAAATAACATTCCTTAAAGTTTAATGGTAGAAAGTATATGCCTTGTAGTTTATTTAGAAATAGGTAAATTTTGGGTTCATTTCTTAGGTTAAGTTAAAATGAGGGAAGAGTATTGATGTTCTTATTAGAGTATAAGTTTGAAAAATTGTTCCTAGCTTAAGTCTAGATTCTGAAGATGTATACCCTACAATTTGCACAATCACACACCTTGAAACTTGGAATAGTAGAAGAGACCTTGAAATGCTCTTGTTTAAAGTCCTTAGTACAATGGAAAATATATATATATATATAAATGTGAATAAAGAATATAAAAAATGGACACTGGTTTTTGTGATTACTTAAGTCTGCAAAAATAGAAAAAATATTTAGCGAGGGTGCTTCATCACCTAGTGCCTTAGACCAACTGGTTTGGGAGTCACTGCTAAATCCTTGGGTGTTGCAAAACTAGGAAGTACACTTTAAAGTGCTAACGCATCTTGTAATAGGTTGTTGGTACCTCAAGAAGTATTAACGGTCGTATGAAGGATGTGTAAGCAAATTTCATTTAAAAAATTCCCTAATTAATAAGTGCTTTGGACAATGGACGAGAGTACGATTGCTTGATTTGAATTTCCAAGTGTAGGGGTGATCTATACACACACGTGGGGATATGTGATTAGAGTTTAGATAATGTTGGAGTTAGTGCCCTCAGAGTCAATTATTGGATCACAGGCACGTGATTACAATGATTGAGGGAGGACCTATCCCGGAAGGACAGTCTTACTCGTGATGATAGTATGCTATCTGGTTTATCTTTATCATCGTGTACTGCTTTAGGTGACCTGACATGTCGCTATTACACGTTGATAGAGCCCCTAGGATTCTTGCTTCACTGCCAGCAGTATGATGGCGATCATATACGTGGGAGCTGGTAGTCTATAAGCACATCCTTAAAAGGTCCCTAGTCGTAGGAGTTTCGAGACAGGGCATCGATACTCCATTAGTAGACTAGTGTATACAGTCGAGACCCCGACGAGGGGCGGTGGCCGGTCTCACAAGCCACCGGTGTCTGTTGGTTCACCTAAGATGTATACAGGTGCTCATTGGGTTATGAGTACACCGGACAGGACTCGCCGGGAACCTGCTAGTTGGGCTTATACCTGATGTCAGATAGCAGTTCCCTGGTGACATGTGTACAGGTTAGTTCATCGACCTGAGGATCGTCATTTGTCTCGTGTGAGTTCCCACTGTGCTTTGATTACTACCCTACCACGGCTCAAAGGAGTCATGCAAACAGGTTTTAGTTGGGTACAGTCCCGAGCCACATGGAGGCAGTGAGCGGATCTTCAGGGGTTCGTCTCTCCCGGTATTGGGGGTGAGGTCGCGCTGTGTCTAGGAGAGCCATTACGCAAAGCCCTCGGCCGAGGCAGGAGATTTACTGGTAGGTATTCCAGTAGTATCTCAGGGCGTTCTGGGCTACACTCCGACACGACTTGTACCGCTTTTGGGGGTCTGACTTTTACCAACCCCCTAGGCCCGCCATGCGATACTCATAGACGAACGGACCGGACTGTACGGATATTGTCACTGACAGGCTCAGTTGGGTGTCGGGGTGAGCTTCCTCATCGACGTCCCTTTTGGTCAATAGCTGGTGGCCCGTCACGTATTGGCTTATACCTCTGACGTGCCAGTGGTTAAATCCACAGCCATAGTATTGACGAGTCTTTAGAGTCCACCACACTTACAGTTACTCAAGCTTTCGGGCGAAACGCTGTAGAGGCCGTATGGAGATATGGCAGGGTCCGATCAGATACGTGCGGTATTGCACGGATCAGGATCGGACAGTTTGTACTAGTGGCCGTATGGTTATATGGCAGGGTTCGATCAGATACGTGCGGTATTGCACGGATCAGGATCGAACGGATATTACTAGCCGGCTTTGGCTTAAGCCGGTCCTAGTTTAGTACAGTGTAGATTTTGTCTCATTGCATTTGTATCCAGTCGGAATACAGATGCGGGTGTGTATGCACAGTATCGGGGTTTTCCTGTAATTTATTACGGGACCAGTTTTCTGGAGTTGCCAGTTTGTATTCCGTTCCGGCCGGTTTTCCTTTGTTCTTTCCCGGCCGGACTTTTCCGATGGAGGGGGGTTATTTGCAGTTTTGCAAATAACACTAAGTGGAGGTTTTTCTTGCAAATGTATTTATCATGATAACTTATTTAGATACCATTCCTTTCATTCTTCTTTTCACGCTTTATGGAGATTAGAAGTGATGAGATAGGATTTGATCTTTGATTAGAATTGTGATGATGAGGTTTGGATATGGTCACCTTTCTTTTGCTCCTACACTCACCTCCCTTTGCATTATGTTTCATTCCTCCACCATTCTCATTCTTACTTGATGAAATAGATGATAAGTTTTTCCATGAGAGAAAAAAGAGAGAGAAGAAGAAGAAGAAGAGAGCTTGAGTTTCATTTCTTGATCTCATTCATGCTAGAAAAATGCAAGCACCATTTTTCTAATCTCATTTTCCTCCATCATCTTCAAATGGCAACAAACCCCAAATGAGACATAGCCTCTACACTACACATTCTACAGTATATCTTGAGCATGTCGAGTTGCCGGCTTCATGCTCGAGTTGCCTCGGTATTGAGGCGGGAGCCCGTAAAAGACGCAGGCGATGTGGTGCCCTTCCGGCGAGGAGGCGACGATGTGGAGGCAAGACTTTCCGCGGGAGATCGGGACGATGACGAGAAGACCGGAGGACTCGGATCACTCGGTATAATTCTTTTCCCATCTCTTGTTAGCTAGCGTAGGTTAATGGTTAACGATCCGGGTTTTCTTTGTCCGCGGTAGCGCCGGTTTCCGAGCAAGGAAAATTTTTGTTCGGCAATTTGGCCTCGAGTAAGACGGCCGGGGCGCTGCCGTGGCGCAACAGATAAGAGAAAGGAATGAAAGATAGAACTTGTATCTTTAATAGTGTTGATAGAAATTCCTTAGTGAAGATGAAACCCTAGAAGGAAGACTTAAGAGATGCCGAAAGCTTAGTAGGTCTACATAAGATATAGTCTTAAGTTAAATAATAAGGAAGCGTGAAAAATGTGGATGGATAATTTGCGAGTCAAAAGATAATAGAATTCCTTGTTAGAAAACCTAATTGGGGAACAAAAGTAAATGGGCCGAGTTGATAGTATTTTGTGGGTGTAATCCGCTGAAAACCCTCAGGAGACAACACTCCTCCTACTAGGGACACCTAGAGGTTTAACGGCTTGTTGCACGTGCTCAGTGCAATCGCGTTTCCCTGCGAAAGTGTGGTTAGGATTTTAGTGAATAAAATAATAAATTTGCTCGAGAACGAGCAAAAAGATAAGTTTGGGGGTATTTGTTCACATCATAATATTGCAATTTATATTCCCCAATTCTTATTCATTTTATAATTAAACAGGTGCTTTTGACGCATGTCTGCTGCATGTTACAGGATACAGGTTCTTGGAGCGAATACAGTGAAAAAGACAAAAAACGATACAAAAGAGTGACTTTTGACCAACAAGTAGAAGGGTCCTAGTCAAGCCTAGATGAAGAACAGTGCAAGGTCCAAAATGTCAAGGCAAACGGTTAAAAGATCGCTAAAAGTTTTCACTGAAAGATCTGGAGAAGAATAAGAAGCCAAACAGAGAAGAGAATTATGGAAATAAAAAACCCAAAGTATAAAAAACCAGCCCAGGATGTTTGGTGAGATGATCTCACCAAAAGGCCGCGGAACCGCGGCCCAAGCCCACTAATGTCGCGGTTCCACGGCCATTAAAAGCCCGTGTCGGTGTATTTTTTTGGTGTCGGTGCGTCGGTGTGGGGATTTGGATTTTTCGTGGGCAAATCTGTAATTGCACATGTGCGAATCCCGTAACCCTAAATTCTCCTGTTTACTTATAAATTGTAATCGAAAATTATAAAACCCTATGACTCTTTTCATTTCACAAATTCAGATCTGTTCTGTATTACTGCTTGGAGAGAGCCATCAATAAAAATTACTAAGTTACTTTTAATTCTTTGTTTTAATTCTCTTTTAATTAGAATGCCTTTTAATCCCCTAATGAGCGAGTAATCTCCTCGCTTGTTAGGGTTAGCCTTAGGGAAAGGTTTGAGAGATGAGATCTCTCACCACTTTCATGCCATTTCATACCTAAGAATTAGAACTCCATGCATGCACGCACAACCGCTCCCTACGGCATCTTATCCCTCGAGGTAATGGTGAACCGTAGTATAAAGGACCGATTGCGCATGTTTTCCATGGAGGTTAGGGTAATTATCGATAAAAGAAAGACAAGAATCTAGAGGAAGAAACATCTTCCCAAAAGATTCTAATCCACTTTATTGATAATTACTATAACATCTAATAGATCTAAAATAAGGTATTGAAAGCGGTGAGGAAACCTTTAATCTCCCAACTTCCCCTAAGCCTAACCCTAGCATGACTTTAATTTAGAATAATTTAGTTTATTTATAGATCTAGGTTTTAGATTTAATAAATCAATCCAAACAACATTTGGAATCAACTCGTAAAAACACATTAAGAAAATTACACATCTCTGTGGATCGACCCGTATTCACCGGCTAGCTGCAAAGCGACGCCGTTTCTGATTACGGTTAACATAATATCTTTGGACAAATCACTACCTGGAGAGAGAGAGAAGAAAACACTCTGCGTGCGCTCTTGCAAGATTAGATTGGTTATATATTTTATCTAATCAGGATGGCTCCCACTGTTTTTATCAAATCTTCCTTCAAACCCTAAAAGGAAAGACTAGCCGAGATTAATTACACTCTACAAGTTCGCCAATATTTCAGCCAGGCCAGTGCCGGTACTTTGAGGAAGGTTCCCCGTGCTTTCGCACTGACCTAATTAAAATAAAACTCGTTTTCCCAGGGGCATAACCTCGTTGACACCTTTCTAGAAACCTACTTGATCGGCTAATTGTAAAGTGCAAAACTCTCCCAGGAGTAACAATTACTCGCAGTGGGTATCGGGATCCAACTATCATATAGAAGGTATGCAATCTCATTGCAAATTTCAACACTTTAAACTCCCGATAAAGGTTTTTATCCCTAGCACCTATCACCTTGGCTATGGTCAACAAATCATAAGCACTAGTCAAGTTCTACCCGTCATTTCGTGATTAATTAGACCCACCCACATGACCCTTGGCTAAGGTCAACAAAGTCACATGACTGTCCTAACTAATCGCATCATATGCTGTGTAGGAAGACATCACTTAGCTACCGTACACTACGCCTCGGCTATGGTCGACAAACGCAACACGAATACTAAGTACTCTACTTCCTAAAATGACGGAGGGTTGGGAATGGTTTTTAAGAAAACCTTTAACGCTTTGAACTTGGTCTCGTTGCGAAATCAAATGGTTTTAAATGGAGTGCTTTTGAGGCTTTTGCAAGTTTCGCTAAAGAGGTCACTCCCGGTGAAGGGATCTCGACTCTTTCCTCATCGAATGAGGTGCAGGATATTCACAATACCACTATGCAAGCAAGAACTAGAAAAGCAGTCAAAAGACAAACCGAAGGTTGTAGCATCTGCTAGTTATCGCTAAAGAGGACACTCCCGGTGAAGGGATCGTCGGCTCTTTCCTCATCGAATAAGGTGCTGGAAGTTCTACAAGGAACATCGCTATGCAAAGCAACAACTAGAGCTACCTAATTTTTGAAAGTCGATTCCACAACATCTTTTAGGTTTATTTTCTTTCATTAATCTCATTAATGAATGTCCCATCATTTAAGTCCACCTAAACATCACAGATAAATAAAACGTACACTTATGCCATCCGCATTCGCCTCGATGTCCCGCCTGCACCGTTAGGTTAGGTAACTAACGGCAGAGCGGGGCAGGGCTAGCGCGGGTGTAAAACATAAGCAACATTTATATAATATATCATATATACTATATACAGTATCAATATGAACAAATTACATGATCACATAACAGATAACGCAGCAGAAAATATCATATGAAATATTGGATATACTAGGACGTCCGTATTTTATTTTGAGCCTGTATAAAACACGGATTCCACGGTCGTGATGAATAGCCAATCCCACACCCTTAGACCCCTACAAGAGCGGCAAGCAACCCTACAAATTCTAGAGTTATGAAACCCGGACTCGACTCCTCGAGATGGTCTCCCACTGGACCCTAGAACCCGGTTACTTGTGCTCCCCGCCTTGGGTCAATACTAATGCGGAAAAGTAAATAATATACAATGGTGACATCAACCTCAACCTGGAAGTGCCCCAATAAAAGAATATTACATACAAAGAATTTTACTTGAATGAAAAAGAAAAACACTCATCTCAGATAAAACCCCCGGCTATTCAAACACGACGATCCAATATTACATATCCAGCAACACATAACATCACATGTCATCAACGTAAGTAAATATGCCTATCCCAATTGTCGTTGACATATAGCAACGAAACCGACGATATCACATATTACACTTACGGTTGCAGAAAAGAAAGTGTAAAACTACAACAGTTGGAATCCGCAACCTCCTTAGACATCGCATGCCTAATCAAATGAATTTCTTAGACATCGCATGCCTAAAAATTATAAACCCCGCATTTCAGTCTCAAAATCGAAAACACTTTTCAATACCAAGTCGGGCAATTCAACATGATTCCCGACATTCTGAACGAATGCTCGTCGCAAACTTTAGTAGACGGCAGCACCCCCGATACTGTCGACGAAGTGCACTAAGGCGGAACACCGCTGCTGCGAGCACCCGAACGGATGCTTTTGGCGACAGGGTTCTCCTACAGTCACTTGGTCGGCGCTATGGGGCGTGGCTATCTAATAAGTTTACCCGGCGAGTATCCACGTACGCAACGTGGTTGCGACAGACTTTCGATTACATTAAAATTCCGTGGCAACTTATCAAGTGAGACTAAACCGCTAGATTTATAACATTCAAATTAGTTATCTCATAACTACTTATGGATTCCAAATATTGTATCACATTCCAGATAAATAGACAATGTTAAACTTTCCGATCGAACAATCAAACACCCAAGTATTCCCGAAAAGCTCAACACTTGAAATAAATTTAAAAACATCCACTTCATGCCACAGTACCAACGGTCCAGCCGTAGAAGGGTCAAGCCAACGCCTCACATATGGCATGCCGTACTGCCCCAAACCCTAAGGTTCAAAAGGCAGTTCAAGACGGTCACATAATCGAGTTAAGGTTTGTTGTCTTCTAGAGGGTACATCGCGTTACTTGCACTACTTAGACGTTTTTAAACTACGGAAAAATCTAACACTTGGAAATTTCCCGTCAGGGGAAAAAGTGGGTTATTTATATCCAGTCGAACTTTATAACATGTTCTAAAATTACCCGGACAAAATAAACAAAGTTAAATAATCCGATCGAAACATCGAGTCCTCAAAATAACCCAGAAAACTCAACTGTTGAGTATAGATTAAAAATTTCCAGAAGAAACAAGAAACTGATACGGGCATTACTGTATGAAAAAGAATCCATAACCATTACATACGGCCTTGGATCCGCCGCCAAAAGAAGGGTAAGGCCGCGGTTCCGCGGCGCTACAGTAGAGTTAGGGCTTTTTTTTGTACAGTTAACCTTATATTTCCCTGCTCTATTTTCTGAGCATTTTTAATTCACAAAAATCCACAGTTTCAAAAAATGTACAGAGAAGGGTATCGATTAGGGTTTCGGGGTTCGATCGGGTTTCTAACTTCGTCTACACTTCGCCTAAAGCTCTAGCTAGGCTCTGATACCACTGTAGGGTTCTTAGACACACTCAAGAGGTTCTACAAGGCATCAACCATTCAAAAATCAAATTTTTATGTGCCTAACAACTCTATGCAAGATCGTTTACTAGAGGTAAGGCGAAACTACAAGCAAGCAAACTACTTTGCTACTAAGTGAATAGGAATACAACCTTTGTTGATCCGGTCCTTCACTTCTAAAGCTCCGTGTTGATGTCCCTTCGCTACGATCATCGGGATCCCGGACCCTAGCTTTGGTTTTATCGGAGAAATGAGCGGGCTAGGTCGTTGACTTCGAGGCCGAAGATGATCTACGTCGGGGAGACTCAAACTCAAGCTCCATCTTCACTTGGTCATGAACTTTGTGAAGAGAACACCCTATACTACATGGCAAGTGGTAAAGGATGAAGAAATAGGAAGTGGGTTCACTTTGGATTTGGATTTCTCACTCTAAATCTTCACTTAAAAATTTCAGGCAAACTTTCTTCTTCTTGAAGAAGAAGAAGAAGAAAGAAAAGAATATGAATAATAATAATAATCAAAATGAATAATCAAGTGAAGTCTATCGTGATGCAACCATGGGTGAGTTAACCATTGTAGAGACTAAACTAGAGATTATGTTAATGGTTAGGTTAGCAAAAATCTTATGCAAAACAAAAATGGTGGACTTTGTCAAAGATGCTTGAAAGCTTCATGAAGCTTCAAGCACAAAACAAAGAAAGCCACCATTTTGTATTTGCCAAAATAAATAAAATAAATAAAACCCTAACCATTAACCTAAACATGGTGTACGTCATACACACACCCAAGTTTGCATGTATCATCAATCATGATACAAACATATATCATATATACAACTTGTGCACATCAAGTGAGAAAATCAATCTTAAGTGAACCAATACTAGTTAATGTAAAGTAATATATCAAATATATAATTATACATTAAATCATTAAATCAATACTTGATTTAATGATCCGGTCATATCGCATATAACCGACTAATATCAAGTGTATCAATGTATCGAATCAACACTTGATTCGGTAACCCGGCTATATCTCATATAACCGTCAGATGATACAAATCGCGAGAATAGAATTCAATATCACTTACTGGTATTATTCTCGGTCCCGCACATATCTCATATGCGCTCCTATTTCGTTTCGCTTGAGCCAGGAAACCTCTATGTAGGACTCTAAAGACTCGTCAATACGCCGGCAGTAGGTGATGATCATATCAAACACCCACAAGCCGCAAGCGGTCTTCTAAATGTAACGACCACCCGGGTATTGAGCGATCAGAAGATCAACGAGCAAGGCTGCTCACACTCCTGTGAATCCAACCAGTAACACTTACCGCACAGTCCGGTCTGTTCGTCTGATATGTCGCATATCTCGCTTAGTGGTGGTAAACGTCAGACCCCAGTAGCTTGGTAAGTCATGCCGATGTAAGGTTCATAACAAGCATGAAACTACTGTTAACACTTACCAGTAAATCAGTGCAACCCTGGCCTGGGATTTCAAGTTATGGCCAGTCGAGCATAGCGCAACATCAATCCCCAATACCGGGAGAGACGAATCCCCTCCTATCGCTCATTGCCACCATGTGAATCGGGACTGTACCCAAAAACCACGTGTTTGCACGACTCAGTAGAGCCGTGGTAGGGTGGAAATCAAAGCACAGTGGGAGACACAGAAGACTCTATGACGATCTCGAGTCAACAGACTAAGCTGTACCAGTGTCACCAGAGAACTCCCATCTGACGTGAGGATAATACCATCTGGGAGTTCTCGGCAAGTCCGTTTCGTGTACCCAGTCACCACTGAGCACCCGCATACCATCTCTGATGTCAAACACCAATGGATATGGGATCATCCATCACCCATCACATGGGTCAAGAAGATATACGCTAGTCTACTCTGGAATATCGATGCCCCGTCTCGATATTCCCATGACTAGGAACATTGAAGGATAAACTATGGACTACCCAGGCCCCATTAGTATGATCTGCATCAAAGTCCTGCAAGTCGAGTACACATCCTAAGGGCTTTATCAACATGTAATAGAGAGACAGTGGTTATACATGTTAAGATAAAGAGCAACCAGATAGCGTACTATCATGTCGAGCAAGAAAGTCCTACCTATATATGTCCCAGCATCCACTACAATATACATCCTATGTACAGTAATGGCCTCTAGGGCATATATATAACTAACAAAATATATATATATATATATATATATATATACATGTCCAAGCATCCACTATACTTATAGCCTCTAGGGCATACATATATCCAACAATCACCCACTGGCACTAAGGCCAATTATTAGCGTATCTCATACCTAACATCTCAAAAAGTCGCTCATGTTGCGGCTGTGGAAGTGCCTTGGTGAGTGGACCTGCGGTGTTATCCTTTGTATCTACTCTCCGAATCTCGATCTCATGGCGATCAACTATCTCCCGGATCAAATGATATCGCCTGAGGATGTGTCTGTATTTTTGATGGGATCTGGGTTCTTTGGCCAACGCCATAGCTCCATTATTATCATAATACAGTTGTATTGGATCAATAATGGTTGGAACTACTCCTAACTCCATAACGAACTTCCTCATCCAGACGGATTCCTTGGCAGCATCATTTGCAGCAATATACTCAGCTTCCATCGTGGAGTCTGCAACGGTATCCTGTTTGGAACTCTTCCAACATACCGCCCCTCCAATGAGGGTAAATTCAAACCCTGAAATAGATTTACTGTCATCTTTATCACTTTGAAAGCTGGAATCGGTAAAGGCCTCTGTTTGGAGATCCCCATTACCATACACAAAGAACATTTCTTTAGTCCTTCGCAAGTACTTAAGAATGTTCTTCACGGCTATCCAGTGTTGCTCCCCTGGGTTGGATTGATACCTGCTTACTACAGCGAGTGCATAAGCTACATCAGGGCAAGTACATATCATCGCATACATTATAGATCCTACGGCTGAAGCGTAGGGTATAATGCTCATGCGAGCTCTTTCTGTATCAGTCTTCGGGCAGAAGTCCATAGAGAGAGTGATTCCAAGGCAAGCGGGCAAGGCACGACGCTTAGAATCTTCCATACTAAATCTTTTTTGGATGGTATCAGTGTACTTTGATTGGGACAATCCTAATAATCTCTTGGATCTATCTCTATAGATCCTTATACCCAAAATGTACGAGGCATCACCCAGGTCCTTTATGGAGAATCTTTTCGATAAGCATAATTTGACTGATTGTAGCATAGGAATGTCATTTCCTATCAAGAGAATGTCATCTACGTACAATACGAGGAATGTGACAGTACTCCCTACAATCTTCTTATAAATGCATGGTTCATCTATATTTTTGATAAAATCAAACTCTTTGATTGTATCATCAAAACAGATGTTCCAGCTACGTGAGGCCTGCTTTAATCCATAAATGGATTTAACCAATCTACATGCTTTCCCGCTACTCCAACTGTCAATGAAGCCCTCTGGCTGATTTATATAAACTCATTCCTCTAAATCACGATTTAGAAATGCAGTTTCAACGTCCATCTGCCAGATTTCATATTCGTAGTGGGCGACAATAGCAAGTAGGATCCGAATGGATTTAAGAATTGCTACTGGAAAGAAAGTTTCATCATAGTCCAGTCCTGGTCTTTGACGAAAACCTTTCGCTACATGCTTTACTTTAAAGGTCTCTACCTGTCCATCTACACCAATCATCTTTTAAAGATCCATTTTCACTCAACAGGTTTTATCTCAGGAGGTGCAACGTCCAAAGTCCATACTTTGTTGGTATACATGGACTCCATTTCGGATCTCAAGGCATCCAGCCACTTTACTGAGTCACCACTCGTGATAGCTTGCTGAAAACTAGTAGGGTCATCATCATCCATGATTCAATCTTCTTTATCACCATCAACGAGAAAACCATAGTATCTCTTCAGTGGGAGAGAAGTTCTACTAGATCTCCGGAGCGGCTGAGGTTCTTGATGTTCTACTGCAACATCAGATTCAACCAATTCGTCCTGAGTAATTTGTATCTCTAGAACCGCTTCTAGTTCTACCGCACTTCCATCAATACTATTTGTAAAAATTTCAATTTCCAAAAATGTGGCATGTTGAGAAACAAACACCTTTTGTTCCTCCTTATGGTAGAAAAGATATCAAGATGAATGTTTTAGATATCCCACAAACGTACACATGACTGACCGTGTCTCGAGTTTATCCGGATTCTGCTTTTTGACATATGCTGGACAACCTATATCCTAACTCATTTAAGAGATGGTCTCTTTCCATACTACATCGCATATGGAGTGGTAGACATGGTCTTTGATGGAACCCTGTTCAATAGATAAATTGCTGTCTCTAATGTATGTCCCCAAAAGGAAAGTGCCAACTTAGCATCACTCATCATGGACCGTACCATATCCAATAGGGTACGATTACTCCGTTCTGACACACCGTTGTGCTGGGGTGTGTACGGAGGAGTGAGCTGAGAGAGAATCCCATTCTCTTTTAAGAAGTCTGAAAACTCAGTGCTTAAATACTCTCCACCTCGATCTGATCGAAGTTTCTTGATACTCGAGCCAGTTTGTTTTTCTACTTCAAGTTTTTACTCTTTGAATTTCTCGAAAGCTTCGGATTTATACTTCAGTAAAAACACGTGTTCGAATCTTGAGAAATCATCAGTAAAAGTGATGAAGTATGAAAAACCGGCTCTAGCATGTGTAGACATTGGTCCGCATACATCACTATGTATGAGGCTTAAGAGTTCAGTAGCTCTCTCTCTCTCTCCGTGTCCTGTAAACGGAGTTTTGGTAATTTTACCTTTGATACAAGACTGACAAGTCGCATAAGATTTATATTCAAAAGGTTTTAAATATCCATCTTTACGTAGCTTGTTTAGTCTTGTTTCATTAATATGACCAAGTCTACATTGCCAAAGAAAAGATTCATTTATATCTGAAATCTTTCTTTTATTTGTATGTTGTATATTGAATACTCTGTGTTGGTTTAGGACGTAAATTCCGTTACTTAATGTACCATACCCAATCAACTGTTGATTTAAGTTAATGTTCATAACATTATTTTGCAACACAAAATGATATCTTTTATTGTCCAACAAAGATACGGACATTATATTACATAGCATACCAGGTACAAAATAACAAGGGTTCAAAACCAAAATACTTCCTGAAAGCAACCCCAGATGATACTCTCCTATGGATACAGCATGTATTGGAACCATTTCCAACCCACAGAGTGTGGTCCCCAGTCTTTAAAACTCTACTATTTCTCAATCCCTGCATACAATTACAGATGTGAGAACCAGAACCGGTATCTAATACCCAAGATGTAGAGTTTAATGAAAAATAGTTTTTAGTTACAAACACACCTGAAGTGGAAGCATCATCATGCTTCTTCTTCTTGAGATCTGCAAGGTACAAAGTACAATTGTGTTTCTAGTTTCCCGACTTGTGGCAGTAAAAACATTCTGCTTTTCCACTTCCCGTGGTCCCAGATTTGTCTTTCCTCTTCACCTTTTGAACTCTACCTCTCGGCTTGGTGGGATTCTTCTTCTTCTCTCGCTTGGCCTTGGCTTTCGGGACTGAAGAGGAAGATGGCCCATAAAGCAGAGCGGGAGTTTTTGCTATCTTAAGCGTGCTCTCTACATTTCTCAACATATTGAGAAGTTCAGGCAATGATTTCTCTAAATCGTTCATATTGAAATTCACTATGAACGGAGCAAAGGCGGGGGAGAGAGAACGTAGAACAATATCTGTATATTGCTCATTATCCGTAGTCCATCCCAGTTCCTCAAGTTCTTCTATAAGACCAATCATCTTCAGAACATGGTCTCCTACCGATGCATCGGGGGCCAATCGCATCTAAAATAGTATTTGAGATGCGTCGTAGTGTAAATTATGAGTTGCTCTTCATATAACTCCTTTGTATGAAGAATGATGGATTGTATATCCATCTTCTCGTGCTGTTCTGATGGATACTGTCCATAGAAGCAAGCGCGAGGCACGTAGCCGTGTTACAATCAATTTCCCATGTTTTTCGGATCTCCTTATCCGAAACAGGTGATTCGGGTCCTGGGACGGGTGGGGCTTTGGTAGTGAGTACATATGATACTTTATCATATGTGAGCTCAATGTTCAAGTTCCTCAACCATTCTTTATAATTTGGTCCAATCAGTTTGTTTTTCTCTAAAAGAATCTTAAGTCCCGCCATCGGTATCTGCCATTAGGAGAGAGAAAAGAATACACTCAGCGAAATGCTCTTGCAAAAATCAAATTGGTTATTATTTTATCTAATCGATGCCACCCACTGCTTTTATCAAATTTTCTTTAAAACCTGAAAAGAAAACTAGCCAAGATTAATTACATTCTACAGTTTCGCTAGCCGGTCAGCCAGGCCAGTTTCGGTACTTGAGGGAGGTTCCCCGTGCTTGCGCACGGACCTAATTAAAATAAACCTCGTCTTCCCAGAGGTCAAAACCCCATTTAACACCTTTCTAGACTCCTACTGGATTAGCAAATTGTAAAGTGTAAAACTCTCCTGGAAGTAACTCTTACTCACAGTTGGATCGGGATCCAACTATCATATAGATGGTATGCAATCTCATTGCAAATTTCAACTCTTGAAGCTCTCGATATGGTTTTTACCCCCAGATGCTTATGACCTTGGCTATGGTCAACATATCATAAGCACTAGTCAAGTTCTACCCGTCATTTCGACATTAACTAGACCCACCCATATGACCCTTGACTATAATCAACATAATCACATGAATGTCCTAACGGATCGCATCATATGCTTTGTAGGAAGACATCACTTAGCTACCGTACACTACGCCTTGACTATAATCAACATATGTAGCACGAATACTAAGTACACTGCTTCCTAAAATGACGGAGGGTTGCGGATGGTTTTTTTTATGAAAACCTTTAACGTTTTGAACTTGATTTCGTTGTAGAATCTAAATTGGTTTTAAAAAAGGTGTGGCTTAATCTCTGCATCATTTGAAACTTGCTTTTTCATAAAAGAGCCGAGAGAGTTTCAAATCCGATTCTACAACATCTTTATGTTTCTTTTTCTTTTACATTAATCTCATTAATGTATTCCCATCATTTAATTTCCAAAGCCATTACAGAAAGAAACGAAAAGCAGTATTACATATCACATATATAACAATATCACATTCGTCTCAGATATTTTGTAATCACATCACAGAACAATCAGCAGCAGAAACACATATATGAAAATATAGGATATACTAGGAACTCCGTATTTTCAATTTAGCCTTCAATAGAAAAATACGGATTTCACGGTCGTGATGAATAGCCAAGCATACACCCTTAGACCCTTACGAGAGCTGAAAGTGACCATTCCAATTCTGGAGTTTAGGAGACCCGGTATCGACTCCTCGAGATGGCCTCCCACTGAACTCCAGAGCCCGGTCACTCGTGCTCCCCTCCTTGGGTCTATCCTAATGCGGAAAAGTAAAATATACATTAATGGAGACATCATCCTCAACCCAGGTGTGCCCCAATAAAAGAATAATATTTACAGTGAATTTTACATGAATGAAAAGATAAACTCTCTTCTCACATAAAACCCCCCGGCCATTCAATCACGACGATCCTATATATCATATCAAATCAACAATTGAAAAGCATAGACAACGTTAAAATATATCAATCAACATATCAACATACCGACTGTTGTAGTATATCTCAACACTTGAACCTGCATAAAAAAAATTCCCATAGAGCATACAAGGTACCTACTGTTCATATCAGATTTTTGCATTTTCATACCGCCCAATTTTTATCACATTGCATATCGGTAGATACTCTTGAGCCGTGTTTGCTAGTCAATTGCAGGATACAGGTTCTCGGTTCTAAAACGGTGGAATTCATGGAAAACACGACAAAATCCGGGTTCCTGCCAACCACAGATAAAACACGGTCTCCGCTCTTCATCCGTATGTTGCCAGATACCAGTTTAGGAAGACAAAATGGCAAATCGATTGTCACCTTCATGCACAAGGCTCAATGGCAACAACAAGTTCCGAGAAATCTACGCGGAGCTCGAGGCAATCATGCTAAATCTTGACAAAAAGTCCACCTTTCCCTCAACAGAAATTCTGGAAGAAATGTGGAAGTATTTTCAGAAAACACATATGCCAAACTACAGAGAAAAGCAAACCAGGGGCCACAAGAAAAACGAGACCCCAACTCTACTATAGGGCCGCGGATCCGCGGCCAATAGGGGGTCTAGGCCGCGGATCCGCGGCCACATGGTGGCGGCAGATGATGAATTTTCAGGGGTATTTTGGTATTTGTATTTGGGTTCGGGTGGTTGCCCTAGGTTTTCATTTTTTGGACTATAAATAGCCCAGAACTTTGTGAAGGAAAGGGTCCATTCTTGTATTTTCTTTTTGCTAGGTTTTAGATTACATGTTCTTCTTCTCATCTCTTTTCCATTAAACTTGAGTGAGCTTTGTGAGTGAAGAATGGTGAATAAAGAAGATCATTTTATTATCATGCTTGTTTTACTTTTGCTATAATTGTTGTAACTTTAATTCGTTAAGTAGTTGTTGTTATTTTCTTGTTTTTTCTTTCTTCTCTCTTTTTCTTTATCCTTACATACGACAATGATGCTTACGCTCGATCCTCGCCAAGGTGAGGTCGCAAATAGCTAGTCGTATTCTTCTAATCTCTTCCTTTCTATCTTCCTCTTTTGTTTTGTTTTATTTTTCCGTATCATGATGTGTGAGTAGTTCATACTTGTTAGGGTAGGATAAGGGAAGTTTGAGAGAAGGAAATCTCTCTCACTCTTTCCTTGCCCAACAGCTTAAATCGACTCCCGTTAATTGAACCACAATCCGCTCCTTACGGCACCCTATCCTACATGATAGCGGTGATTCCTTAGTGAGACCGGTTGTGGTTGAATTAACCGGAGGTTATGGCTAAGAGCCAAGAACGGACGGACAAGCACCAAAAGGAAGACTTATGCGTTTGAAAGCCTAGCTTATACTCGCAAGTTCCTTCCTAGTCGTGCTAATCCCCGTTGTTGCCGATTACCGTAACACCGATATTAAGAGGGGCAACGAAAGATGTGGAGACTCCTAACTCAAACTAACCTAATCCTAACCCTAACAAGCTCGCTTTAAATATCAACTCAACACTTAGATAATCACAAACAAAATCTGAACTCTCGGACTTAACTCGTTAAAACACATTGAAAAAGACTCCCATCTCCCTGCGGACGACCCGTACTCAACCGGCTAGCTACAAGCGAAACCGTCTTGATTGCGGTATTTAAACTAGAACTTGAACACGCACATACTCTAACAATCACCTACGGATCAGCGCAAGAGTGCACGGTCCAAGCCTCAGCAACGGCGCTGCGGAACCACTGCAAATAAACCTATTTGGCCGCGGTTCCGCGGTCGTTAAGTCGAGTTAGGCGCTCGTTTTTCTTGGGGATCCATAGAAAACCCTGCTCTATTTTCTGCATATTTCTAATTACAAAAATTCCAACTTTTGAAAAAATTTCCAGTGAGCATGTAAAAATCGTATTTTTTTTTATGTTCGATTGAGTTTTTAAACGTCGTCCGGCTTACCCTAAAGCTCTAACTAGGCTCTGATACCATGTTGGTGTGTAGTAGCGCCTCTAGTAAGGTTGCAACATCATAAACTAGTGAACTTTTAAATTTTAGAGCGCTATTACAAACGAACTACGAATCGTAACTAGAGATTAGGGTAATAACATCATTATGTGAAGTCTAAACTAAGGGAAAAGGAAATACAACCTTTGTAGCGAACTCCTTCGGTCTTTAGGACTCCTACGGCTTTGCACGAGGTTTGGAACGGCTCCGCTCGAGGTCCTTCGTCGTCTACGATGATCCACCCGGAGATTCCTAGAACAAGCTCTTAGCCTCACAAAATGAAGCAAGCACTCTACACTAAAGGGCTAGGGTAGTGTAGAATGGTTGTGTGGTATGTAAACTCACTTAAAAACCCTTTCTTTTTAAGTTCCTCACTCAAATCAAAACTCAAGAGAGCTTGGATGGAGGAAGATGAAGATGGCAAAAGCTTTTGTGTGAATAATGAAAACTTATTTTCTAAAATGAAAAAGAAAATATTATACATGAGACTCTCTCACATATAAGCATGGTTGATTAAATATCTAGATATTATTTGGATGGGTTAAAAGAAAAAAGGAAATTAAACTATGGTTAAAGTCAAAGGACAAATGAGAAGTGTGTAGAAAATGAGTCATTAATCAAATTTCCTTTTTCCTTTAATCCATAAATAAAAATCTAGATATTTAGTAACCATGTGAGTCTTATATTTCCATCTCCTTTGTATCATCAACCATGATACATATGTATGTGTATATGTGTGCATGCACATCATCATGTGTATGTGTGAACATACATGAATACATCCAAAAGAAAAAGGGTTAATCAAAAAATGAGATTAAAAATAATATTAAATCAACACATGATTTAATAAATCGGTCACATCAAATAAGACCCGATCAATATCGAACGTACGATTAAAATACGATATCACTTATCCGTATTTAATCGAGCACCTGCGCATATCACATATGCACACTACAACATTTCGCCTGAGCTAGAAAAATCCTGTGTGGGACTCTAAGACTCGTCAATACGCCGGCAGTAGGTGATGATCATATCAAAACACCTACAAGCCCCAAGCGGTCAGCTAAACGTAACGGCCACCCTGGTATTGAGCGATTTGAAGAAAAACAAGCGAACCTGTGAAAACTCCAGACGAGCCATTGGCAACACTTACCATACAGTCCGGTCTCTTCGTCTGATATGCTGCATATCATGTCTAGGGATGGAATCGTCAAGCCCTAATAACTCAATAAGTCATGTAGATATTGTTAGTTATATGTATGCCCTAGAGGCCATTACTATACATAGGATGTATATTGTAGTGGATGCTTGGACATATATAGGGAGGACTTTCTTGCTCGACATGATAGTATGCTATCTGGTTGATCTTTACCTTAACGTGTACACTGATTGTCTCTCTGTTACATGTTGGTAAAGCCCTTAGGATGCGTACTTGACTACCTGGACTATGATGCGGATCATACTAGTGGGGACATGGTAGTCTATAAGTACATCCTTCAAAGTCCCTAGTCGTGGGTATATCGAGACGGGGCATCGATATACCAGAGTAGACTAGCGTATACCTTCTCGACCCATACAGATGGGCGATGGATGATCCCATATCCATTGGTGTTTGACATCAGAGATGATATACGGGTGCTCAGTGGAGACTGGGTACACTGGACGGACTCGCCGAGAACTCCCAGATGGTATTATACCTTACGTCAGATGGCAGTTCTCTGGTGACACTGGTACAGAGTAGTCTGTTGACCCGAGATCGTCATAGAGTCTTGTATGGTTCCCACAGTGCTTTAATTTCCACCTTACCACGTCCAAGAGGGCGTGCAAAACGGTGGTTTTTGGGTACAGTCCCGAATCACATGGAGGCAATGAGCGATAGGAGGGGATTCGTCTCTCCCGGTATAGGGGTTGATGTTGCGCTGTGTTCGATTGGCTATAACCGGAAATCTCTGGCCAGGGTTGCTGAGATTTACTGGTAAGTGTTACCAGTAGTTTCTCGAATTGTTATAGACCTCATATCGTCACGACTTATCGAGCTATTGGGGTCTGACGTTTACCACCCCTAGGCGAGATATACGATATATCAGACGACGAGACCGGACTGTACGGTAAGTGTTACTGGTTGGATTCACAGGTGTGTGAGCGGGCTTGCTCGTTGATCTTATGATCGCTCAATACCCGGGTGGCCGTTACGTTTAGCAGACCGCTTGCGGCTTGTGGTTGTCTGATATGATCATCACCTGCTGCCGGCGTATTGACGAGTCTTTAGAGTCCTACACAGAGGTTTCCTGGCTCAAGCAAAACGAAATAGGAGCGCATATGAGATATGTGCGGGACCGAGAATAATGCGTGTATGTGATACCGTATTCTATTCTCGCGATGAATGTATCGAAAGGTTGTATGCGATATAACCTTGTTATCGAATCAAGGATTGATTCGGTAAGCCGATACATATGATACCAGTCGGTTATATGCGATATGACCGGATCGTTGAATCAAGTGTTGATTTAATGATTTAATGTATAATTATATATTTGATATATTACTTTGCATTTACTAGTATTGGTTCACTTTAAATGGATTTTCTCACTTGCATTGCACAAGTTGTATATGTGATATACTTTTGTGCACTTGATTGTATCATGTTTGATGATACAAGTTTACTTGGGTTTGTGTAAATATTAAACCATGGTTATATGAATGGTTAGGGTTTTCTTTTCTTATTCATTTATTTATTTATTTATTCCTTTTGGAATAAATAAATGGCATAAAAGGAAAATGGTGGCTTTCTTTGTTTGCATCATGAAGCTTCATGAAGCTTTGACTAAGTGACCATTTTGTCTCATGCTTAACCCTAACCACTCCATCTAACCTTAGTTAAATCTCTACACTAAATCATGGTTTGTATATGTTAAGAATTGATTTTTCCTTTCTATTTTGAATATACTAATCATATCTTTTCTTCTTCTTCTTCATCTTGAGCAAGAAAGAAAACCTAGCTTCATCAATGGTGACTTGATGAAAAGAGTGAGAAATCCAATTCTAAAGTGAACCCACCTCCTATTTCTTCATCCTCTACCTCTTGCCAAGTAGTATAGGGTGTTTTCTTCACAAGTTTCTTGACTTGTTGAAGTTGGAGCTTGATCTAGTGATGCCTCGACGTAGATCATCTTCGGCATCGTTGTCGATGACCTAGCCCACCCATTTCTCCGATGAAGCCAACGCTAGAGCCCGGGATTTGATTTGGACAGCAAGGGGACTTCATCATGGAGCTATGGAGGTGGAGCACCGGATCTACAAAGGTTGTATTTCCGTTCTTTTAGTTAAGTAGTTGACTACTTATTGTTTTCGCCTAGAATTCTAGTTAACGATCCGTATTAGGGTTTCTCAGCACCCGTAAAATTTGAAATTGGCATGGTTGATGCCTTGAGCGACCTCTTTAGCGTGCCTAGGAAACCTACAGTGGTATCAGAGCCTAGCTAGAGCCTTAGCCGACGCATAGACGGAGTTAGAAGTCCGATCGAACCAAAACCTAACCCGGAAAATGCTCTCTGGACTTTTTTCAAAAACTGGGTTTTTTCCAGATTAAAAATTCTTTAAAAATTCAGCAAGAAAAACTAAGAATTACTATGCAAAATTTATCGAGTGAAGATGCTACTGTGCGGCGGAACCGCGGCAGAAGCTTGGCGCGGTTCCGCGGCCAATAAATGTGATCACTGTTTAATTTTTGCACAGTAATTCATGTTTTCAGGTGTTGAGTTTTCTGGGAATTTTTAATATTTATTCCAGAGTTGAATTTTCTGCGCTTGTTTTGGGGATTAAAAGATTCGATCGGATTTTCAAATTTTGTCTATGTGTATTTCCGGATAATTTTTAGAATATGTTAAAAAGTTCGACCGGATATAAATACCCACCTTTTCCCCTGTCGGGAAATTTCCAAGTGTTGGATCTTTCCGTAGTTTAACGACGTTCTAAGTAGTGCAAGTAACGCGATGGTCCCTCTAGAAGGCAACAAACCTTAACTCGATTATGTGACCGTCTTGAACTACCCTTTGAACCTTCGGGTTTGGGGAAGTACGGCGTGCCACATGTGAGGCGTTGGCTTGACCCTTCTACGGCTGGACCGTTGGTACTGAGGCACGAAGTGAATGTCTTTGAACTTATTTCATGAGTTGAGCTCTTTTGGGAAAACTTGGGTGTTCGATTGTTCGATCGGAAAGTTTAACATTTTCTATTTACTCGGAATGTGATACAACATTTGGAATTCACAAGTAGTTATGAGATAACTGAATGAATGTTATAAACTTAGCAGTTTAGCCTCACTTGATCGGTTGCCACGGAATTTTGATGCGATCAAAAGTTCGTCGCAATCACGTAGCGTACGCGGATACTCGCCGGGTAAACTTAATAGACAGCCTCACTCCATAGCCCCGACCAAGTGACTGTTGGAGAACCCCGTCGCCGAAAGCATCCGTTCGGGTGCTCGCGGCAGCGGTGTTCCGCCTTGGTGCACTTCGTCGACGGCGTCGGGGGTGCGGCCGCCTACTAAAGTTTGCGACGAGCATTCGATCAGGTTGTCAGGAATCTTGTTGAATTGCCCGACTTGATATTGAAAAGTGTTTTCGATAATGAGATTAAAATGCGGGGTTTATAATGGTTAGGCATGCGATGTCTAAGGAATTCATTTGATTAGGCATGCGATGTCTATGTAGGTTGCGGATTCCAACTGTTGTAGTTTTACACTTTCTTTTCTGTGACCGTAAGTGTAATATGTGATATCACCGGTTTCGTTGCTATATGTCAACGAAAATTGCGATGTGCATATTTACTTACGTTGATGACATGTGATATTATGTGTTGCAGGATATGTTATATTGGATCGTCGTGTTTGAATAGCCAGGGGTTTTTATGTGAGACGAGTGTTTTTCATTTTCATTCATGTATAAATCTGTATGTAATATTCTTTTATTGGGGCACTTCCAGGTTGCGGAAGATGTCACCCTTTGTATATTATTTCCTTTTCCGCACTAGGATAGACCCAAGGCGGGGAGCACAAGTAACCGGGTTCTAGGGTCCAGTGGGAGACCATCTCGAGGAGTCGAGTCCGGGTCTCCTAACCCTAGAATTGGTAGGGTTGCTTGCCGCTCTCGTAGGGGTCTAGGGGTGTGGGGTTGGCTATTCATCACGACCGTGGAATCCGTGTTTTATACTGGCTCGTATTGAAAACACGGACGTCCTAGTATATCCAATATTTCATATGATTCTTCTGCTGCGATATCTATGATGTGATCATGTGATATGTTCTGTGATGTATACTATATATAGTATATATGATATATTATATAGGCGTTACTTATGTTTTACACCCGTGCTAGCCCCGCCCCGCTCTGTCGTTAGTTACCTAACCTAACGGTGCACGAGGGGACATCGAGGCGAATGCGGATGGCATAAGTGGACGTCGTATTTATCTGTGATGTTTAGGTACTTAATTGATGGGACTTCATTAATGTAATTAATGAAATAAAAGAAACCTAAGATGTTGTAGAATCGAATTTCAAAATAAAATAGGTAGCTACAGTTCTTGCTTTGCATAGTGGTATATGTGATATATCCTGCACCTTATTCGATAAGGAAAGGACCGAGATCCCTTCACCGGGAGTGACTCCTTTAGCAATAACTGGCAGATGCTACACACTCGGTTTGTCTTTTGATTGCTTTTAAGAGTTTTTGCTTTGCACAGTGATATATGTGATATATCCCGCACCTCATTCGACGAGGAAAGGACCGACGATCCCTTCACCGGGAGTGACTCCTTTAGCAAAACTAGAAAAGCCTAAAAAACACTCCATTTTAAAATCATTTGATTCTACAACGAAATCAAGTTCATTACGCAATAGGGTTTTAGAAAAACCTGTCGTAGCCCTCCGTCATTTCAGATATGTACTGGTTAGTATTCGTGCTACGTTTGTTGACCTCTGTCAAGGCGTAGTGTGCGGTAGCTGATTAGTGCTTATCTGTATAAGCATATGATGTGATTGATTTAGGGTAGTCGTGCGACCTTGTTGACCTCTGTCAAGGGTCGTGCGGGTGGGTTTACTTCAATCAGGAAATGACGGGTTGAACTTGACTAGCAGCCTATGGTTTGTTGACCTCTGTCAAGGTCATAGGACGCTAGGGGCAAAATATTATCGGGAATTTCAAGTGTTGAAATTTGCAATGAGATTGCATACCTTCTATGAGATAGTTGGATCCCGATACCCGCTGCGAGTAAGAGTTACTCCTTGGAGAGTTTTACACATTACAATTAGCCGATCAAGTAGGTGTCTAGAAAGGTGTCAACGAGGTTACGCCTCTGGGAAAACGAGATTTACATTAATTAGGTTCGTGCGAAAGCACGGGGGACCTCCCTCAAAGTACCGACACTGGCCTGACTGAAAGATCGACGAACTTGTAGTGTGTAATTAATCCCGGCTAGTCTTTCCTTTTAGGGTTTGAAGGAAGATTTGATAAAAAGCAGTGGGAGCCATCCTGATTAGATAAAATAAAAACCAATCTATTCCTGCAAGAGCGCACGCTGAGTGTTTTCTTCTCTCTCTCTCCAGGTAGCGACCATATCACGCCTTAATCAAGATAATAATACGGAATATTGACTGAATCCGCTTGTTATACTGAGCTGGGGAACGTTGGTCCCGCTCCAACTTATAATTGTTATAAGACAGAGCCGGAAATTGGGGATTACCAGAATTCCCGTGCCGCCCAAACGAAGAGAGTGCATACTGATGCATCATCTTCGGGTGTGTTCATTACAGAGAACTGTTACTCAGTATCCTTTACGTCCTGGGTATGTGATACCAGATCAGGATCCCAGATATGTAATCTGTTACATAGGGCTACAGAAAGGTAGAGGACTAAGAACGGGTGATAAGTTTCATGAGGCAGAAAACGGGGCAAGAGTTGCAGCCAAGTTTGTTGGTCACTGTCACCCTGTATTACCAATACATTGATTCTGAACGAATGTTATTAGATACCGAACCTGATATACAAAATCATATCAGTCTCTTTATCAGTAAAGAAATGATAAAATTTTGTATTGTTGGATAAT
Organism: Agapanthus africanus; assembly: GCA_030015575.1. NCBI lineage: Eukaryota > Viridiplantae > Streptophyta > Magnoliopsida > Asparagales > Amaryllidaceae > Agapanthus > Agapanthus africanus. The sequence goes on from CM057344.1 coordinate 218,410,220, forward strand.
GTTTTGAACATTTCCTATATCAAAAGTTGATCGGTTCAGGCACGTTATCTAAAAGCATTGATGTTCTAAATCAAACTACAGTTCTTAGTATATGGAACACACACAAGAGGAAGAATTCAGAAATGAATGTATTCTTCTTGGGGCATTGTAGACTAGGTCATATCAATGCGACCCGACTAGCTGAAGTTACATGAAGATGCATATTTAAATCAGTTTGAATCTACATCTTGTGAAACTTGCCAGTCATGTCACAGAGATAAGATGACCACAGCTCTGTTTATTGAAAACAGAGAAAGAGTTAGTGAACTCTTGGGATGATACATGTTGATGTATGTAAGGTCCCCCGTCTACATATGCCAGGACTGGTTCTTTGTACTTTGTTACATTCTCTGATGATCTCTCAAGATTCAGACATATGTTCCTGTTGAAACACAAGTCCGAACCTTTTGAGGTATTCACAGAATATAAGTTAGAAGTAGAGAACCAATAAGGGTATAAGTATTATGTCCTTTGATGAGATCAAGGAGGAGAATACTTGGGTGCGGAATTCCTGGACTTTTCTAAAGGAGAATGAGATTCTCTCTCAGCATTACTCCTCCGTATACACCATAGCACGATGGTATATCGGGGCGGAGCATCTGCACCCTATTCGATATGGTGCGCTCTATGATGAGTACTACTGAGTTACCTATTTCCTTTTGGGAGTTATGCACTTGAGAAGCTGCATACCAATTGAATTGGGTTCCAATCAAATCTATTGCCTACCACTTCATATGTGATATGGAAAGGGAAGAGCCCATATCTTAAGTTGGTTAAGATTTGGGGTTGTCCAGGCTATGTCTAAAAGAAAAATCCGGACAAGCTCGAGGCAAGGTCTGTAATGTAGAACTGGAAAGGTTCCAGCTATACAAAACTGCAGCAGATGATTTGAAAGAACCAAAAGATTCAATAGTTACCAACGAACCTCAGCCTCTCCGCCGATCTAGTAGGGTTCCTCACCCACCTGAGAGATACTTCGGTTTCTCTATGACAGTGGGAGCGAGGATTGCATCATGAGATGATGACCCAACTAGTTTCGAGCAGGCCATCGAGAGTAGAGACTCTGTAAGAATGGCTGGATGCTTAGCGATCTGAGATGGAATCCATGTACACCAACAAAGTATGGACTTTGGTTGCTATATCTGAAGGGTTAAATCCCCATCAGGAGCAAGTATATCTTGAGAAGATTACTTGGTGTAGATGGAAAAGTTGAGACTTTCAAAGCTAGACTTGTTAAAGCTTTTCGTCATCGACCAGGCGTGGATAATGATGAAACCTTTTCAAGTAGCTATGCTTAAGTCCATCCAGATCCTACTTGCCATGGCTACATACCATGACTACGATATCTGGTGGTTGGGTGTCATGACAGCTTTTCTAAATGATGTTTTAGAATAGAGCGTCTATAAGTACACAGCCAGAGGGCTTCGTAGACAGTAGGAGCAGCGGAAACGTGGACAAGATGCTTTATAGGATAAAGCAGGTATCGCGGAGTTGGAACATCTGTTTTGATGTGTTAGTCAAAGAGTTTGACATCATCAAAATGGTATATGAACCTTGTATATACAAAAAGGTAGTAGGGAGTATGGTGATGATCCTCGTAGAGTACATGGATGACATACTCTTGATAGGGAAGGAGTTTCCTAAGCTACGCTCGGTCAATCTCCGCTTATCACAATGATTCTCCATATAGGATCAAAGTGATACGTCCTAAATCCTGGGTTTTGGATCTATGAGACAGATCTAATTGGATGTTAGGATTCTCATTTATTGTAGTGAGATGGTATCAATCAATCCTGGGGAGAATCACTGGAAAGGTTCCAGAGTGATAAGGACGATTGAATGTCAGTCACAGGCATTGTCTTTACCCTTAGTAAAGGGACGGTATGTTGGAAGAGTTCCAAGCTAGATACCGTGGCATACTAGACGATAAAGGCTGGATACATCGCTACTTAAGATGCTACCAAAAAGGCAGTCTGGGTGTATATTAGTTCATGAGATGAACTTCGTTCCTTCCATTGTGTGACAATGGAGTTGTGGCTTATGCCAAGGAACACCCGTCCCATCAGTGATCCAGACATATTCTAAGGCAGTATCACCTGATCATGGAGATGGTTGATCCCCAGGATGATCGAGGTTAGGAGAGTAGACTCAGAGGACAACACGGCGGATCCACTCACAAAGGCCTTTTTCCAGAGAGAGACTTTTATGGGATGGTTGAGTATGAGATACTACAACCACTGCTATCAGATGGACCTAGTGCAAGTGGGAGATTGTTAGTTATATGTATGCCCTAGAGGCCATTACTATACATAGGATGTATATTGTAGTGGATGCTTGGACATATATAGGGAGGACTTTCTTGCTCGACATGATAGTATGCTATCTGGTTGATCTTTACCTTAACGTGTACACTGATTGTCTCTCTGTTACATGTTGGTAAAGCCCTTAGGATGCGTACTTGACCACCTGGACTATGATGCGGATCATACTAGTGGGGACATGGTAGTCTATAAGTACATCCTTCAAAGTCCCTAGTCGTGGGTATATCGAGACGGGGCATCGATATACTAGAGTAGACTAGCGTATACCTTCTCGACCCATATAGATGGGCGATGGATGATCCCATATCCATTGGTGTTTGACATCAGAGATGATATACGGGTGCTCAGTGGAGACTGGGTACACTAGACGGACTCGCCGAGAACTCCCAGATGGTATTATACCTTACGTCAGATGGCAGTTCTCTGGTGACACTGGTACAGAGTAGTCTGTTGACCCGAGATCGTCATAGAGTCTTATGTGGTTCCCACTGTGCTTTGATTTCCACCTTACCACGTCCAAGAGGGCGTGCAAAACGGTGGTTTTTGGGTACAGCCCCGAATCACATGGAGGCAATGAGCGATAGGAGGGGATTCGTCTCTCCCGGTATAGGGGGTTGATGTTGCGCCATGTTAGATTGGCTATAACCGGAAATCCCTGGCCAGGGTTGCTGAGATTTACTGGTAAGTGTTACTAGTAGTTTCTCGAATTGTTATAGACCTCATATCGTCACGACATATCGAGCTATTGGGGTCTGACGTTTACCACCCATAGGCGAGATATGTGACATATCAGACGACGAGACCGGACTGTACGGTAAGTGTTACTGGTTGGATTCACAGGAGTGTGAGCGGGCTTGCTCGTCGATCTTCTGATCGCTCAATACCTGGGTGGCCGTTACGTTTAGCAGACCGCTTGCGGCTTGTGGGTGTTTGATATGATCATCACCTGCTGCCGGCGTATTGACGAGTCTTTGGAGTCCTACACAGAGGTTTCCTGGCTCAAGCAAAACGAAATAGGAGGGCATATGAGATATGTGCGGGACCGAGAATAATGCGTGTATGTGATACCGTATTCTATTCTCGCGATGAATGTATCGAAAGGTTGTATGCGATATAACCTAGTTATCGAATCAAGGATTGATTCGGTAAGCCGATACATATGATACCAGTCGGTTATATGCGATATGACCGGATCGTTGGATCAAGTGTTGATTTAATGATTTAATGTATAATTATATATTTGATATATTACTTTGCATTAACTAGTATTGGTTCACTTTAAATGGATTTTCTCACTTGCATTGCACAAGTTGTATATGTGATATACTTTTGTGCACTTGATTGTATCATGTTTGATGATACATGTTTACTTGGGTTTGTGTAAAGATTAAACCATGGTTATATGAATGGTTAGGGTTTTCTTTTCTTATTCATTTATTTATTTATTTATTCCTTTTGGAATAAATAAATGGCATAAAAGGAAAATGGTGGCTTTCTTTGTTTGCATCATGAAGCTTCATGAAGCTTTGACTAAGTGACCATTTTGTCTCATGCTTAACCCTAACCACTCCATCTAACCTTAGTTAAATCTCTACACTAAACCATGGTTTGTATATGATAAGAATTGATTTTTCTTTTCTATTTTGAATATACTTATCATATCTTTTCTTCTTCTTCTTCTTCATCTTGAGCAAGAAAGAAAACCTAGCTTCATCAATGGTGACTTGATGAAAAGAGTGAGAAATCCAATTCTAAAGTGAACCCACCCCCTATTTCTTCATCCTCTACCTCTTGCTAAGTAGTATAGGGTGTTTTCTTCACAAGTTTCTTGACTTGGTGAAGTTGGAGCTTGATCTAGTGATGCCTCGACGTAGATCATCTTCGGCATCGTTGTCGATGACCTAGCCCGCCCATTTCTCCGATGAAGCCAACGCTAGAGCCCGGGATTTGATTTGGACAGCAAGGGGACTTCATCATGGAGCTATGGAGGTGGAGCACCGGATCTACAAAGGTTGTATTTCCGTTCTTTTAGTTAAGTAGTTGACTACTTATTGTTTTCGCCTAGAATTCTAGTTAACGATCCGTATTAGGGTTTCTCAGCACCCGTAAAATTTGAAATTGGCATGGTTGATGCCTTGAGCGACCTCTTTAGCATGCCTAGGAACCCTACAGATATGGTCTATGACCGGTCGAGAAACTACTAATAACACTTATCAGTAAATCTCATCAGCCCTGACCAGGGACTTTAAGTCAGAGCCAATCGCACATAGCACAACATCAACTCCCAATACCGGGAGAAACGAAACCTCTCATATCGCTCACTGTCTCCATGTGTCTCGAGACCATACCCAAAAGCCACCTGTTTGCATGACTAAGTAGAGCCGTGGTAGGGTAGAAATCAAATTACAGTTGAAGAACACACAAGACTCTATGACGATCTCGGATCTACAGACTAACCTGTACCAGTGTCACCAGAGAACTGCTATACAACGATAGATCTAATACACTATAGAAATTCTCTGTCAGTCCGTTCAGTTTACCCAGTCTCCACTGAACACCCGTATACAATCTTCGATGTCACAACACCAATGGATATGGGATCATCCATCGCCCATCATATGGGTCAAGAAACGTATACGCCAGTCTACTGTGGAATATCGATGCCCTATCTCGATATACCTATGACTAGGAACATTTTAAGGATATGCTTATAGACAACAAATGCCCCACTAGTATGATCTCCATCATAGCCATGGAAGTCATGCAAATATCCATAGGGCTTTATCAACATGTATTAAATGAACAGTATCAAGCAAACATGTCAGATAAAGTAAAACCAGATATCATACTATCATGTCGATCAAGAAAGTCATATATCAAAATATATATATATATATATATACACACACACATGTCCAAGCATCCACTATACATATAATGGCCTCTAGGGCATACAAATATCCAACACTTGATTATACATGCAACATGGGTGTAAGTGACTTACACCATGCTCATTATAATGTAGGGCTTATTTATTTAAAGTAAATCTAAAATTAGATGGAAATTTTTTCATGGTTGAAGCTTGTAGAAGCATGTGGAACCATTGACTTAGTCCACTAATATTGTTTTACATAAGATATTTATTAACCCAACCATTCTATTTAGCCATGGTTATGTCTCTACAAGGGTTAATATAAGATATTATCTCACCCATGGTTGCTATTCTCACACAACATTATCTCTTAATCTTCTTCTTCATCAAGAGCTTAGATTTCTAGGTTTTTGTGATGTGAAGAAAATTAGTGAGAAAAATTAATTCTAAAGTGAGCAAAAATCCTACTTCATCATCCTCTACTAGATTAGCCATTTAGTTTAGGGTGTTAGCTTCACTAATCCCAATTTAGTGAAGAAGTAGCTTGGGTTGGTGTCTCCTCGACATAGATCATTTTCGGCCTCGAAGATTTCGTGTAAGCTTGTTCCTTTCATCTTGTGGAGCCATTGTAGAGTCCGGAAGATCACTGCTTGGAGCAAAGGGACTACTACACGGAGCTATTGAAGTGAATGACCGGTCTACAAATGTAGTATTCTATATTCGCTTAGATGTAAAGTTGTTTACATATTGTATTGTCTAATTCTCTAGTTAAGATTCTAAGGTTAGGGTTGTTTAGCTTGGCAATTTTTTGAAATTGGCATGGACGATACCTCCCAAAATCTTGCTACCGTGCTAGGCATTCCTACAGTGGTATCAGAGCCAAGCTAGAGAATTAGACGATATTTGTAGAATTACGAAACCAAAACAACTCCGAAACACTCGAAACGAAAACCTAGTTTCTGTCAAAAATTTTAAGTCGTTTAAAATTATTTTATGCAACTGCAGAATGTTGTATGTGTTATAACATTAACACCACAGAAATTTGAAGCAAGACGGTCAGATTTTGGCCAGCCACATTCACTGTAAATCCGAGCAGGCCTGTTTAGTTATGGAGTTTTGGCTTCAATTTTTTGTGGTGTTCCAGTCTCTTGGTTTTGGTGTTTCAGGTATTGCTTGTTTTTGCTAAAATTGCATGAGATATTAACTTTCTGTAAAGGCAATTTGGAGTGTTTCGTAGTCGTAATTCTAACATTGTTTCGGGTTCTTTAGACGACGTTAAAAAGTTCGAACGAATAACAAATACCCAATTTTCTCGCTCGCTGGAAATTTTCCAAGAGTTGGATTTTTCCAAGTTAAAGAACATTCAAAAATCATGTAAGTAATGCGATGGACCCTCCAGAAGAACGAAACCCTAACTCGATTCTATGACCGTAAGAACCGCCAAACCCTAGGGTTTGCGGTAGTTCCGCGGCGCCATAGGTGAGGCTAGGGTTGGCCCTTCTACGGTTGGTCCATAGGTAATGTGGTATGTTCTGAGTATTTTTGAACAGTGCTCAAGTGTTGAGCTCTTTAGGAAATTTGGGTGTTTGTTGATTCGATCGGAATGTTTAACATCATCTAGCTATTTTGGAATGTGATACAATATTTGGAATTCATATTGTTAGGCATGAAATTCGAAGTATGTGATATTTCTGGTTTATGATGTCTAAGATGATTGTGGATTCCAAATGTTGTAGTTTGACATTTTCTTTTCTGTGACCGTAAGTGTAATATGTGGTGTATTGCCGGTTTCGTTGCTATATGTAAACGACAATTGGGATACGCATATTTACTTATGTTGATGACATGTGATGTTTTGTGTTGCTGGGATATATTACATTGGATCGTCATGTTTTGAATAGCCGGTGTTTTTTTTTTGTAAGATGGGAGTTTTTCATTTTCATTCATGTAAAAACTTGTATGTAATATTCTTTTATTGGGGCACTTACGGGTTGAGAATGATGTCACCATTGTTGTATATTATTTACTTTTCAGCATTAGGATAGACCCAAGGTAGGGAACACAAGTAACCGGGTTCTAGGGTCCAGTAGAAGACCATCTCGAGGAGTCGAGACCGGATCACCTAATGCTACAATTGGTTGGTTTGCTTTCCGCTCTCGTAGGGGTCTAGGGATGTGGGTTTAGCTATTCATCGGGACCATGGAATCCGTGTTTTACCCTGGCTTAATTTAAAACACGAAATTCCTAATATATCCAATATTTCATATCTTATCTTCTGCTACGGATATTCTGTGATGTGATCACTTTATATGCGTGAGACGAATACTTTATTATTATATATAGATATATAATAAAGGTTGTTTATGTTTTGCACCCGCTCTAGTCCCGCCCCGCTATGCCGTTAGTTAAGTAACCTAACGGTGCATAACGGGACACTGTGGCGAATGCGGATGGTATAAGCGTATGTTGTATTTTCGTTTCTTCTGTGATGCTTAGGAAGCTTAAATGATGGGACTTCATTAATGAGATTAATGAAAAAGAAAGAAACCTAAAAAGATGTTGTGGAACCAAATTTTCAAAAAGGGTAGCTCTAGTTTTTTCTTTGCATAGCTGTATTTCTTATAGAATATCCAGCACCTCATTCGATGAGGAAAGAGCCGAGATCCCTTCACAGGGAGTGACCTCTTTAGCGAAACTAGCAGATACTACAACCCACTCGGTTTTGTCTTTTTACTGCTTCTCTAGTTCTTGCTTTGCATAATGGTATTTGTGAAATATCATGCACCTTATTCGATAAGGAAAGAGCCGAGATCCTTTCGCCGGGAGTTACCTCTTTAGCACAACTAGCAAAAAGCCTAAAAAACACTCCTTTTCAAAATCACTTAATTCTGCAACGATATCAAGTTCATTACGCAAAAGGTTTTCTTAAAAACCTGTTGTAGCCCTCCATCATTTCAGAAAAGTGCAACTTAGTATTCGTGCTGCATTTGTTGACCTCCGTCAAGGCGTAGTTTGCGGTAGCTGATTGGTGCTTATCTACTGCATATGATGCGATTGGATTAGGGTAGTCACACAACCTTGTTGACCATCGTCAAGGGTCGTGTGGGTGGGTTTAATTCAATCATGAAATGTCCAAGTTAAACTTGACTTGCAGCCTATGGTTAGTTAACTTCCGTCAAGGTCATAGGTGTAAGGTTCCTTAGCACCCTCACGGTGTTTACTAGGGCATCGAACATGCCATTTCAAAATTTTTAGAGAGATAAAGAACCCGAACGAGGATCGAACTAAAGACTTGGGGTTTTCTAGATTATAAACACCTTACAAACTAAAGAGAAGAAAGAATACAACCTTTATAGTCAAGTCCTTCACTTCAAATAATCCGTATAGTAGTCACTTCGCTACAAGTACTGAACTCCTCGGACTCTAGAAAGGCTCCACGAGATGTACGGAACAAGCTTGCTTGATGTCGTCGAGGTCGAAGATGATCTACGTCGAGGAGACTCAAGCTCATGCTTCCTCTTCACTAATTGTATATTAGTGATGCAAACACCCTAAACTAAATGGCAAGTAGTAAAGGATGATGAATTAGGAAGTGGGCTCACTTTAATTTTATTTTTCTCACAAGTTTTCATCACTTAGAAAAAACTAGCAAGTTTTTTCTCTTAAGGAAGAAGAAGAAGTGATGAAGAGATGAAAAATGAACTCATAAGGTTAGAAATGCAACCATGGTGAATGTATATCATGCACTAACCATTATAGAGACTAAATCATAGCTATGAGTCAATAGGGTTGGTTAAAAAATATCTTAAGCAAAACAAACAAGTGGACTAAGTCAATGTTCTATTAGCTTCCATCCAAGCTCAACCATGACTAATTATCCAAGTTGTTTGAATTACTTAAAACAAATAAAACCCTAACATTAACCTAGCATGGTGTGAGTCTCATACATACAAGTTGCATGAGTAACCTAGCATGGCACAACAATATATATCATATATATATATATATATATATATATATATATATATATTTTATGTGCAAAAAGAAAATAATACATTTAACATATATCACATATATATATCAATGTATCATATAGTGTGAGAAAAAAACGAATACTTAAGTGAGCTATTATTAGTTAATGTAATTTAATATATCAAATATATAATTCTACATTAAATTATTAAATCAATACTTGATTTAATAATCCGGGTATATCGCATATAACCGACTAATATCTAAAGTAACAACTAATCGAATCAACGCTTGATCCGATAACTTGTCTATATCACATATAACCTACGATGTCACTAATCGCGAGAATAGAATGCGATAACTCATACACGCATTGGTCTCGTTCCCGCACATATCATATATGTGCTCCTACTCCATTTCGCATAAACCAGGGAAGCTCTGTGTAGGACACTAAAGACTCGTCAATATGCCGGCAGTAGGTGATGATCATATCAAACACCCACAAGCCGCAAGCGGTCTGCTAAACGTAATGGCTACCCGGGTATTGAGCGATCAGAAGATCAACAAGCAAGCCTGCTCACACTCCTGCGAATCCAATCAATGAAACTACCGTACAGTCCGGTCTTTTCATCTGATATGTCGCATATTACAGCCTGGGGGTGGTATAACGTCAGACCCCAATAGCCTGATAAGTCATGCCGATACAATGTCCATAACGGTTCGAGAAACTACTGATAACACTTACCAGTAAATCTCAGCAACCCTTGGCAGGTATTTTCTGTTATGGACAATCGAGCATAGCGCAACACCAACTCCAAATACTGGGAGAGACGAAACCCCTCCTATCGCTCGTTGCCTCCATGTGACTCGGGACTGTACCCAAAAACCACCTTTTTCTACGATCTCTTGACTGTGGTATGGTGGAAATCAAAGCACAGTGGGAATCACATAAGACTCTATGACGATCTCGAGTCTACAGACTAAGCTATACCAGGTCACCAGAGAGCTGCTATCCGACGATAGGTATAATACCATCTAGGAGTTCTCGGTGAGTCCGTTCAGTGTACCCAGTCTCCACTGAGTACTTGTATACCTTCTCTGATGTCAAACACCAATAGGTGTAGGATCATCCATCGCCCATCACATTGGTTGAGAAGCGTATACGCTAGTCTACTCTGGAGTATCAATGCCCTATCTCGATACTCCCACGACTACGTACATTTGAAGGATGTACTTACCAACTACCATGTCCCCACTAGTATGATCTGCATCATAATCCTGGTAATCAAGTACTCATCCTAAGGGCTTTATCAACATGTAGTAGAGGGACAATAAGTGTACATGTTAAGATAAAGTGCAACCAGATAGGATACTATCATGTCGAGCAAGAAAGTCCTCCCTATATATGTCCAAGCATCCACTACAATATACATCACATGTACAGTAATGGCCTCTAGGGCATACGTATAACTAACAATCTCCCACTTGCACTAAGGCCATTTATTGTAGTATCTCATACTCAACAATTTAGCAGTGGTTGTAGTATTCTATTCTCAACCATCGCATATAAGTATCTCTAGGGGTATGTCCTTTGTGAGTGGAGCCGTAGTGTTATCCTTGGTATCTACTCTCCTTACCTCGATCCTTTAGAGATCAACCACCTCCCTGATTAGGTGATACTTATCTCAGAATACGTCTGGAACGCTGATAGGACCTTCGTTCCTAGGTCAAAACCACAACTCCATTGTTGTCACAATTACAGTTACTGGACGCTCAATGGTAGGAACCTTGTTCATCTCATGAACAAGAAATGCCCAGACAGCCACTTTGGCAGCATCATTGGTAGCAATGTATTCAGCCTTTATCGTCCAGTATGTCACGGTATCTAGCTTGGAACTCTTCCAACATACTGTCCCTGCACTGAGGGTAAAGACAATGCCTGTGACTGACACTCAGTCGACCTTATCACTCGGGAAACTCGAACCAAGAACTTTCTTTTAGTGCTTCTCAAGTACTTAAGAATGTCCTCCATGGCTTTCCAGTGATTCTCTCAAGATCCGATTGATTCCTGATCACTACACCTAGTGAGTCATCTACATCTGGTCTGATACATAACGTCATATACTCTGATAGAGCCTACTGCCGAAGCATAGGGTATCGCTTGCATAAGAGCTCTCTCCAAATCAGTCTTGGGAGACCTCTTTTTGGAGAGAGTGATCCATGAGTAAGTGGGCGAACCACCACGCTTAGAATCATCCATACTAAACCCCATTAGTATGGTGTTAATGTACCAGGATTTGGGACACTCCCAACATCCACTTAGATCTTTCACCATAAATCATAATCACCAAGATATAGTAGGTATCATCCAGATCTTCTATTGAGAATTCCCGTAATAAGAGGAGCTTGACCGAGTGTAGCATAGGAAAGCATTTCCTATCAAGAGTATGTCATCTACGTACGATACGTGGAAGACAACCTGACTCTCTACAACCTTCTTGTGTATACAAGGTTCATCTACCCTTTTGATGAAGTCAAACTCTTTGACTACCACATCAAAATAGATGTTCCAACTCCGCGATACTTGCATTGATCCTGATGGACTTAAGCAAAGCTTTGAAAGTCTCAACTTTTCCATTTACACCAAGAATCTTCTCAAGATCCATTTGCTCCTAATGGGTTTTATCCCTTCAGGTGCAACATTCAAAGTCATACTTTATTGGTGTACATGGATTCCATCATTGATTGCATAGCATCCGGCCATTACACAGAGTCCCCACTCGTGATGGCCTGCCTAAATCTGGTTGGGCCATCATCTACCATGATGCAATCCTTACTCCCACTGTCACCAAGAAGACCGTAGTATCTCTCAAGTGGATAAGGAACCTTACCAGATTCGCGGAAAGGCTGAGGTTCGTTGGGGACTATTGAATCCTTTGGTTCCACCAAATCATCAGCTGTTAGTTTGTCTAGCTGGAACATCTTCCAGTTATACCTCATGACCACAAATCTCTTCACAAGAAATTCATTTTCCAAAAAGGTGACATACTGAGAAACAAAACACCTTTTGCTCTTCTGTGTGGTAGAAGATAATCCCTCGCAAATGTTTGGGATATCCTAACAAACTTATACAGGACTGACCTTGCTTCGAGCTAGTCCGGATTCTTCCTTTCAACATAGGCCGGACAAACCCATATCTTTAATCGTTTAAGACATTGTCTCTTCCCACACCATATCTCATATGTAGTGGTAGGCCCTGATTTGGACGGAACACCATTCAATAGGTATGCAGCTTCTCAAGTGCATAAAACCAAAAGGAAACATGTATTTCAGCATTATTCATCATAGAGCGCACCATATCTCATAGGGTGCGATACCTCCACCCCGATACACCATTGTGCTGTGGTGTACCCGAAGGAGTAAGCTGAGAGAGAATCCCATTCTCCTTTAAATAATTCAGGAACTCCATGCCCAAGTATTCTCCTCCTCGATCACATCGAAGGTCTTTAATCCTTCCAACCGTCTGGTTCTCAACTTCAAACTAATATTTCTTGAATTTCTCAAAAGTTTCAGACTCATGTATCAACAGGAACATATGTCCGAATCTTCAGAGATAGTCGATGAATGTAATGAAGTACCAATAACCTACCTTGGCATTTATAGGTATAGGACCGCATACATCATCATTTATCCGTCCAGAAAGTTCACTTACTCATTCTCTATTTCCAGTAAACGGAGTATTGGTCATTTTATCTTTGAGAAAAGACTGGCAAGTAGCATAAGATGAAAATTCGAACCGATTCTTATATTCATCCTTATGTAACTTAGTCGGCCGTGTCGCAATGATATCACCTAGTCTACAGTACCACAAGAACGTTTCGTTCATTTCTGAACTAGTCCACTTGTGTGTGTTCTATATACTTTGAACTGTGGTTTGATTTTGAACGTATATGCTATTATATAACGTGCCTGATCGAATCAACTCTTGATTCAAAAAAATATTCACAACATTATCCTCCATTACAGAATTATAACCTTCTTTAACTCATTAAAGAAACTGATGTAATGTTGTATATTAGGTTCGATATCTAATAACATTTGTTCAGAATCAATGTATCTAATACAAGGTGATATCTGCCAACTCGTTTGGCTGCAACACTTGCACCATTCTCTAACTCTTAGAGATATATCACCCTTTCTCAGTTATCTACCTATCTATAGGCCATGTAACTCTTACATATGTGGGATCCTGATCCGGTATCTCATATCTAGGACGTAGAGGATACTGAGAAACAGTTCTCGGTAATGAACACACCCGAAGAATATGCATCAACATGCTTATTCTTTAATTAGGTGGCATGGGAATCCGGATATTCCCCTAGTTCCTGCTTGGATTTATAACAATTATAAGATAGAGCGGAATCAACGATCCCTAGTTCAGTATAATAAGCAGGTCCGGTCGATGCATCCATATTATTATCTTGATTAAGGCATGACATGGTCGCTACCTGGATAGAGAGAGAGAATAAAACACTCTGCGTGAGCTCCTACAGAATTAGATTGGTTATTAGTTTATCTAATCAGGATGGCTTCTACTGTTTTAGTCAAATCTTCGTTCAAACCCTAAAAGGTAAGACTAACCGGGATTAATTACACCCTACAAGTTCGCCAATCTTTCGGCCAGGCCAGTGTTGGTATTTTGAGGGAGGTTCTCCGTGCTTTCGCACGAACCTAATTAAAATAAATCTCGTTTTTCTAAGGGCGTAACACCGTTAACACCTTCCTAGACACCTACTTGATCGGCTAATTGTAATGTGTAAAACTCTCCCAGGAGTAGCTCTTACTCGCAGTGGGTGTCGGGAACCAACTATCACATAGAAGGTATGCAATCTCATTGCAAATTTCAACACTTGAAATTCCCGATAATATTTTGCCCCAAGCGATCTATGACCTTGACAAGGTCAACAAACCATAGACCGCAAGTCAAGTTTAACCCGTCATTTCCCGATTGAATTGAACCCACCCGCACGACCCTTAACAAGGTCAACAAAGTCGTACGACTACCCTAATCCAATCGCATCATATGCTTATGCAGATAAGCACTAATCAGCTACCGCACACTACACTTTAACATAGTCAACAAACGTAGCACGAATACTAAGTAGTACTGATCTGAATTGAAGAAGGGCTACGACAGGTTTTTAAGAAAACCTTTTGCGTAATGAACTTGATATCTTCGTAGAATCGAGTGATTTTGAAAATCAGTGTTTTTTAGGCCTTTACTAGTTTTGCTAAAGAGCTCACACCCGGTGAAGGTATCTCGGCTCTTTCCTTATCGAATAAGGTGCAGGATATTTCACCAATATCACTATGCAAAGCAAAAACTATAGAAGCAATCAAAAGACAAACCGAGTGGGTTGTAGCATATGCTAGTTTCTCTAAACAGGTCACTCCTGGTGAAGGGATCTTGGCTTTTTCTTTATTGAATAAGGTGTTGGATATTCTATAAGGAATACCGATATGCAAAGCAAGAACTAGAGCTACCAGTTTTTAAAACAAGTTTCTACAACATCTTTAGGTTTCTTTTATTTCATTAATCTCATTAATGAATTCCCATCTGTTATGCTTTCTAAGTATCACATAAGAAACGAAAGCAGCAATATTTATTTTATCTCATCTATATAATATAAGCATTCGTCCTAGAACATATCAAGTGATCACATCACAAAATATCAGCAGCAGAAAAATCACATATGAAATATTGGATATACTAGGAATTACGTGTTTTATTTAAGCCAGTAAAAACGCGGATTTCACGGTCGTGATGAATAGCCAAACCCACATCCCTAGACCCCTACGAGAGCGGCAAGCAACCTTACCAATTCTAAAGTTAGGAGACCCAGTCTCGACTCCTCGAGATGGTCTCCCACTGTACCGTAGAACCCGGTTACTTATGCTCCCCGCTTTGTGTCTATCCTAATGCGGAAAAGTAAATAATATACATCAATGGTGACATCATCCTCAACCCGGAAGTACCGCAATAAAATAATATTACATACAATCTTTTACATGAATGAAAATAAAAACTCTACTCTCACATAAAAAAAACCCAGCTATTCAAAACATGACGATCCAATACAACATATCACAGCAACACATAACATCACATGTCAACAATGTAAGCAAATATGCGTATCCCAATTGTCGTTGACATATAGCACCGAAACCGGCGATACACCACATATTACACTTACGGTCGCAGAAAAGAAAGTGAAAAACTAAAACAGTTGGAATTAGCAACCACCTTAGACATCGTAAACCCATTATATCACATACATCGGATTTCATGCCTAACCAAATGAATTCCTTAGACATCGCATGTCTAACAATTATAAACCCCGCATTTTAGTCTCGATATTGAAAACACTTTCCAAATATCAGTTGGGTAATTCAACAAGATTCCCTAAAACAAAATCAAATGCGTGTCGGAAACTTTAGTAGACGGCCGCACCCCCGATGCCGTCGACGAAGTGCACTTAGGCGGAACACCATGGCCACGAGCACCCGAACGGATGCTTTTGGCAACAGGGTTCTCCTACAGTCACTTGGTCGAGGCTATCTAGTAATGTTACCCGGCGAGTATCCGCGTACGTTACGTAATTGCGACGGACATTTGATTAACATCAAAATTCCGTGGCAACCGATCAATTGAGACTAAACCGCTAGATTTACAAAATTCAAACTAGTTATCACATAACGTAATTATAGTGGATTCCAAATATTGTATCACAATCACAGAAAGCTAGGCGACATTAAATATTTTGATCGAATCAATGAATTCGAAAATTCCCAGAGAGCTCAACACTTAAGGAAAATTAAAAATGCTCAGAAGCATGCCCCAGTACCTACGGACCAACCGTTGAAGTGTCAACCCAAGCCTCACACTTGGCGTCGTGGAACCGCCGCAAATACTACTGTTTGGCCACGGCTCCACGGTCAAGTTGTCGAGTTAGAGTTTCGTTCTTCAAGAGGATCCATAGACTTACCTGCATGATTTTCTGAATATTTTTAACATGAAAAATTTCAACTTTTTGAAATTTTTTACAGAAAGTGGGAAAATTTGGGTTTTCGGAGTTCGATCGGACTTTTAATTTCGCCTACGCAATGCCAAATGCTCTAGCTAGGCTCTAATACCACTATAAGGTTCCTTAGCACCCTCACAGTGTTTACTAGGGCATCGAACATGCCATTTCAAAATTTTCTAGAGAGCTAAAGAACCCGAACGAGGATCGATCTAGAGACTTACTGATTTCTAGATTGTATACACTTTACAAACTAAAGAGAAGAAGGAATACAACCTTTGTAGACCGGTCCTTCACTTAAAAGGCTATGTATAGTAGTTCCTTGCTCTAGGTAGTGAACTCCTCGGACTCTAGAAAGGCTCCACGAGATGTACGAAACAAGCTTGCTTGATATCGTCGAGGCCGAAGATGATCTACGTCGAGGAGACTCAAGCTCATGCTTCCTCTTCACTAATTGTAGATTAGTGAAGCAAACACCCTAAACTAAATGGCAAGTAGCAGAGAATGATGAATTAAGAAGTGGGCTCAATTTAGTTTTATTTTTCTCACAAGGTTTCATCACTTAGAAAAAACAAGCAAGCTTTTTCTCTTGAGAAAGAAGAAGAAGTGATGAAGAGATGAAAAATGAACTCATGAGGTTAGAAATGCAACCATGGTGAGTGTATGTCATTCACTAACCATTGTAGAGACTAAACCATAGCTATGAGTTAATGGGTAAGGTTAAAAAATATCTTAAGCAAAACAAACAAGTGGACTAAGTCAATGTTCTACTACCTTCCATCCAAGCTCAACCGTGATTAATTATCCAAGTTGTTTGAATTACATCAAACAAATAAAACCCTAAAATTAACCTAGTAAGGTGTGAGTCTCATACATACATGTTGCATGTGTAACCTAGCATGACACAACAATATATATTAGATATATATATTTTTTATATGCAAAAAGAAAACAATACATTTAACATATATCATATATATATATATATTTCAATGTATCATATAGTGAGAGAAAAATGAATACTTAAGTGAACTAATATTAGTTAATGTAATTTTATACATCAAATATATAATTCTACATTAAATTATTAAATCAATATTTGATTTAATAATCCTGCTATATCGCATATAACCGACTACTATCTAAAGTAACAACTTATCGAATTAACACTTGATCCGATAACTTGGCTATATCACATATAACCTACGACGTCACTAATCGTGATAATAGAATGCGATATCATATACACGCATTAGTCTCGGTCCCGCACAAATCATATATATGCTCCTACTACGTTTCGCATGAACCAGGAAACCTCTGTGTAGGACTCTAAAGACTCGTCAATACGCCGGCAGTAGTTGATGATCATATCAAACACCCAAAAACCGCAAGAGGTCTGCTAAACGTAACGGCCACCCGGGTATTGAGCGATCAGAAGATCAACAAGCAAGCCTGCTCACACTCATGCGAATCCAATCAGTGACACTACCGTTCAGTCCGGTCTCTTCGTTTGATATGTCGCATATCACAGCCTAGGGGTGGTATAATGTCAGAACCCAATAGCCTAATAAGTCATGCCGATATAAGGTCCATAATGGTTCGAGAAACTACTGATAACACTTACCAGTAAATCTCAGCAACCCTGGCCAGGGATTTCCTGTTATGGCCAATCGAGCATAGCGCAACATCAACTCCCAATACCGGGAGAGACGAAACCCCTCTTATCGCTCATTGCCTCCATGTGACTC
Organism: Agapanthus africanus; assembly: GCA_030015575.1. Lineage (NCBI taxonomy): Eukaryota > Viridiplantae > Streptophyta > Magnoliopsida > Asparagales > Amaryllidaceae > Agapanthus > Agapanthus africanus. The sequence goes on from CM057344.1 coordinate 218,428,254, forward strand.
GGGACTGTACCCAAAAACCACCTTTTTGCACGATCTCATGACCGTCGTATGGTGGAAAGCAAAGCACAGTGGGAATCACATAAGACTCTATGACGATCTCGCGTCTACATACTAACCTGTACCAGAGTCACTAGAGAACTTCAATCCAACGATAGGTATAATACCATCTAGGAGTTCGCGGCAAGTCCGTTCAGTGTACCCAGCCTCCACTAAGCACCCATATACTTTCTCTGATGTCAAACACCATGGGATGTGGGATCATCCATCAACCATCACATAGGTCGAGAAGCGTATACGCTAGTCTACTCTGTAGTACCGATGCCCTGTCTCGATACTCCCACGACTAGGAACATTTGAAGGATGTACTTACCGACTACCCTGTCCCCACTAGTATGATCTGCATTATAATCCTAGTTGTTAAGTACTCATCCTAAGGTCTTTATCAACCTGTAATAGAGAGACAATAAGTGTACATGTTAAGATAAAGTGCAATCAGATAGCATACTATCATGTCGAGCAAGAAAGTCCTCCCTATATATCTCCAAGCATCCACTACAATATACATCACATGTACAGTAATGGCCTCTAGGGCATACATATAACTAACAATAGGACGCAAGGGACAAAATATTATCAGGAATTTCAAGTGTTGAAATTTGAAATGAGATTGCATACCTTCTATGAGATAGTTGGATCACGATACCTACTGCGAGTAAGAGTTACTCCTGAAAGAGTTTTAACACTTCAAAATTAGCCGATCAAGTAGGTGTCTAGAAAGGTGTTAACGGGGTTATGCCCCTGGGAAAACGATGTTTATTTTAATTAGGTCCGTGCGAAAGCACGGGGAACCTCCCTCAAAGTACCGACACTGGCCTGGCTGAAAGATTGGCGAACTTGTAAGGTGTAATTAATCCCAGCTAGTCCTACCTTTTAGGGTTTGAAGGATGATTTGATAAAAACAGTGGGAGCGATCCTGATTAGATAAGATAATAACCAATCTAATCTTGCAAGAGAATATGCTAAAATGTTTTCTTCTCTCTCTCTCTTAAGGTAGAGACCATGTCAGGCCTTAATCAAGATAATAATATGGATGTATTGACCGAACCCGCTTGTTATACTGAGCTGGGGAATGTTGGTTCCGTTATTTCTTATAATTGTTATAAGACTGAGCAGGAAATAGGGGAATATCTGGATTTCCAAGCCGCCCAAACGAAGAATAAGCAGGTTGATGCATCTTCTTCGGGTGTGTTAGTTACCGAGAACTGTTTCTCAGTGCACTCTACGTCCTGGGTATTAGATACCGGATCGGGATCCCATATATGTAATATGTTACATAGGCTAAGGAAATGTAGAGAACTGGGAATAGGTGATCATTCCGTAAGAGTAGTGAATGGTGAAAATATTGCAGCCAAAGCAGTTGGCGAATATCTCCTTGTATTACCAAATGGTAAAACATTGATTCTGAACGAATGCTATTACATACCGAACGTGGTATGCAATCTTATATCAGTTTCTTTAATAAGTAAAGAAGGATATAATTTTGTAGTACTGGATAATGTTATGAACATTTTTCTGAATCAAAAGTTGATTGGATCAGACTCGTTAAATAATAGCATATACTTTCTAAATCAAACCATGGTTCTTAACGTACAAAACACACATAAGAGGAAGAGTCCAGAAATGAACGAATTCTTCTTGTGGCATTGTAGACTAGGTCATATCAATGCGACACGACTAGCTAAGTTATATAAGGATTGATATTTGAATCCGTTCGAATTATCATCTTATGAAACTTGCCAATCATGTCTCAAAATCAAGATGAGCAAAACTCCGTTTACAAGACACAGAGAAAGAGTTACAGAACTCTTGGGACGGATACATAGTGATGTATGCGGTCCCATGTCTGCACATGCCAGGAATGGTTCCTCGTACTTCGTTACATTCACTGTCGATTTCTCAAGATAAGGACATGTGTTCCTGTTGAAGCACAAGTCTGAAGCTTTTGAGAAATTCAAAGAATATAAGAATAAAGTCAAGAACCAGACGGGTAAAAGTATTAAAATTCTTCGATCTGATCGACGAGGAGAATACTCGAGCAATGAGTTCCTGGACTATCTAAAAGTGAACGAGATTCTCTCTCAGCTTACTCTACCGTATAAACCACAACACAACAGTTTATCGGAACAGAGGAATCACACCCTATTAGATATGGTGCGCTCTGCGATGAGCACCGCTGAGTTACCTATTTCCTTTTGGGATTATGCGCTTGAGACAGCAGCATAACTATTGAATAGAGTTCTAACCAAATCAGTGCCTACCACTTCATATGAGATATGGGAGGTGAAGAGACCGTGTCTTAATTTTATTAAGATATCAGGTTGCCTGTGTGAGTCTATGGTAGCGCCCCTGCCGTCGATCCGGGGCCAAAATGCGGAAACAAATTTTTTTCATAAACTTGAAACTAGCGCTATCGTATACTTTCACCCGGATCGAACCATTAACACAAACTAGCTAACTAGAGAAGGGTTAGAAAGTGGCTATACCGATCGATCCGTGTCCTTCGGTCTTTGGCCACCATCCCAAGCTCCTCGCGGCATCTCCGATCTCCGGTTTTCTCGTCGAAAAGGGCACCACATCAATGAGTCTTTTTACGGGCTCCCGCTTCACCCGAAGCAACTCGGACACGAAGTTTGCTAGCCGACGTGTCCAAGGTGATGTAGAGAATGTGTGTGATCACTTTGTCTCAAGCATCCATTGATTATCAACGTATAAGAGTGTATGGATGGGGGTTGAAGATGATGCCATCAATGGAGATGGTGAGCTCAAGAAAGAAGGAGGAAGAAGGAGAGCTTTCTTTTGTGTTGTATGATAAAAAAAATGAGAGTGAGATAGAATGATAAACACAAGAGCAAACCCTTGCCTCTTGGCTGCCCTCTCTCTCTTCTTTTCATTTCAATACATAAATCAATCGATAATGTGACATATGCACAAAGAAAGAGACCATGAGTCATCACTTGTGCATGTGTCACAGTTAATGCTCCTAATCATGACTTTGAGCTCATTATTTCCATTTGTAAACATTAATCCAAATGTTTACAACAATAAAAAGATATGGCAACATCTAAAGTAAACTCGTGACGGATCACAAGGATACCCCTCACCTGTATATACATACCTGCATCCGCATTCCAACTGAATGCGAATGCGATGAGACTAAAGTAATCCAACAAATCTAATACTAGGATCCGGCTTAAACCAAAGCCCACTAGTATGATCCGCCCGATCATGATCCGTGCACGACTGCACGTATATGATCGAACCCTGCCATAACACCTATACGGCCTCTACAATGTTTCGCCCGAAACTAGAGAAACTGTCTGTGGGGGACTCTAAAGACTCGTCAGTACACTGGCTGTGGATTAAACCACTAGCACGTTAGTGGTACTAGCTGTACGTAATGGGCCACCAGGTATTGACCAAAAGGGAGGTCGATGAGCGAACTCATCCTGACACCCTACTGAGCCTGTCAGTGACAATATCCGTACAGTCCGGTCTGTTCGTCTATGAGCATCGCATGTCGGGCCTAGGCGGTTGGTAAAAGTCAGACCCCTAAAAGCGGTACAAGTCGTGTTGGAGTGTAGTCCAGAACACCCTGAGATACTACTGGAATACCTACCAGTAAATCTCCAGCCTTGGCCAAGAACTTCGTGTAATGGCTCTCCTAGACACAGCGCGATCTCACTCCCAATACCGGGAGAGACGAAACCCCTGCCGATCCTTTCACTGCCTCCATGTGGCTCGGGACTGTACCAAACTAAAACCTGTTTGCACGACTCCTTTGATCCGTGGTAGGGTAGTAATCAGAGCACAGTGGGAACTCACACGAGAGAAATGACGATCTCAGGTCGAGGGAACTGCTATCTGACGTCAGGTATAGTACCAACTAGCATGTTCCCGGCGAGTCCTGTCCGGTGTATTCATAACCCAATAAGCACCTGTATACATCTTAGGTGAACCAACTTACACCAATGGCTTGTAAGACCAGCCACCGCCCCTCGTCGAGGTCTCGACTCTATACACTAGTCTACTCTAGAGTATCGATGCCCTGTCTCGAAACTCCCTCGACTAGGGACCTTTTAAGGATGTGCTTATAGACCCTATCTCCCACGTATATGATCGCCATCATACTGCTGGTAGTCAAGCAAGAATCCTAAGGGCTCTATCAACATGTAATAGTGACCTGTGAGGTTACCTAAAGCAGTACACGATGACAAAGATAAACAAGATAGCATACTATCATCACGTGTAAGACTGTCCTACCGGCACAGGTCATCCCTCAATCGTTGCAATCATGTGCCTGCGATCCAATAATTGACTTTGAGGGCTCTATATCCAACAATCTCCCACTTGCACTCAAGGCTAATTATTGTGATGTTGCATACTCACAGCCCGTGTGATACCGAACACCCAACTCCTCTACTAATCAGCTTCACAAAGCCCGTTTGTGAAACTATTGCGTTTGAGGAATAGCCTCAGTGAGTGGATCCGCCCTGATGTTTCTCTCTATGTCTCTCTTAATCTCAAGTTCACGGAGAAAGCCATCTCCCGAATTGAGCAATACCTGTCTTAGAATATGTCCGGATATCTGATAGGACCTAGTTCATAAATGAACTCCAATTCCAAACTTCTTAGACTGTATCGTCAACTGAACTTAATCAATATCCTGCGCCATGCCTCCCTCAATATCTGTTTCGACCACCTGTCCAGACTGCTGCCCCTCGTCAGAGGGAAAATTATAACTCTGATAGTCATTCTGTCATTCAGGTCACCTTGGAAGCCAGGAATGATAACCGTCTCCCGAAAGAGGCTGTTGTTATCATATCCCTAGAACATCCACTTATGTTCTAAAACTGCTTTCGAATGTTTCTCCAGGATTGGATCAATATCAACTTATTCAATCTCGTGCAAAAACAACATCTGGTGTGGTACTTGACATCTCATGATTGACTCAATTGCCTAAGCAAGTGATATGTCAATCATGCACATCCCTCTCCCCTTTAGTCTGTAAAACACCTTTAGAGAGGGTGACTCCATCACCTGCAGGTATACTACCGTGCCAGGAGTCGTCCATTCTAAAACACCTGTAGAATGCAGTCCAAGTACCCATATTGGGAAACTACCCAAATCTAGATCTAAAACCATAGATCTAGTAACCAGAACTCCTGATATTATATCTTTATCCTATGTCGAGAAACCATTGTGTGACAACCAAAGTATAATCGATCGAAGTATAGGAATTTCACTTCCTACTTTGTGTTTGTCATCCAAATACCAGGACATCACACCTTACTACCTTCTTAATAGATCCATCTCCTATTCTGATGAAGTCAAAGTCCATGACTGTCACATCAAAAAATGGATGATTTATCTCCGCTATATCCGCTTTAGTCTATAAATAGACACAAGCCACTTGTCCACTATGCTTCCGCTGCACCCACTGGCTACGACAACCCTCTGGCAGAATAATTTACACGTGCACTTCTAAAGACAGTTCAGAACGACGCTATACTCATCCTCCTGCCGGGTCTCATATCCTGGAACAACAGTAGTGTCAAGTCTGGGTAAACAAGAACCACCCTATCTCCGTCTTTGAGCATACCGAAGTGCCTCTCGAGTGCCTGAGGTTACCTACCATATCTGCGGAGTGGCCAATGGAATGTCAATCCAGATTGAATCTTTTGGTCTTATTAAATTTTCAGTAATCGTTTGCGGTTCTGGAATCACTTCCAATTCTACCATATTCCCACTACTATTTTCTGAAAAAGTCTATTTTACTAAAACTGTGGCGAGTCAAGAACAATATCACCATTGATCTTCCAGATGGTAGAAAGTTAACCCTCGTCATAGCTCGGGTCAACCCACAAACAGCCATTACAGAAACGTGCCTTGAAATATCCAGAGTCTGGTTTTAAGCATAAGCCGGAAATCTCCCCATACCTTAACAATGTTAGATATGAACTATTCTATACACAATATAGAAATAGAGGCACTGATTTAATTGGAACCAGATTCAAATCATGCAGCTGTCTCTAGTGCATGTCAACTAAATGGAAGGAGGCCGATCAGCGTTACTCAACTGAGGAGTACATCCAAACATGAGTAACCTGAAAGAGAAACAAGTTTCTCAAAACCATTACTATCAACTGAATACCATACACAAGTATCTACATCTTCGATCACCTTAAAGAATCCCGATACTTGCAACACCTGGTTCTCTACTTTACTCTCATACCTATAACTTCTCAAAACTATGACCTTGTGTTTCTACGAAACACCAGTCTAAAACTAGAGAAGTCACAAGTAAACAGAGTTTAGTACGAGGACCAACCCCTCTGTCCTTATGGACACTGGAAAACATACAATACTTTGTATAAGTCCGCTGAGTTGAATAACTCAAACCCTGTGCGTGGTAGGTTGAAAACTGTACTATAGTTATGAAGAATTACAACGCTGTTGAATGCTCCTTACCTAACCATCAACTGATATAGGTAAATGTCATGGACATAATATCAAAAAGTTATACCTCACTTTATAAAAATAAATGTATAGATATATCAGTTTGAAAATGGTGCATAACAACGGATATTCAAAACCAAATATTTGCCGTCCGGTAAAGATCCACACGATTTCCTCAAATATCACCAATTACAACGAATCCCGATATAATAAGGATGATCGCCTAATTCCCAATAATTTACTCCCACTCACCATCTGTAAAACAATACAATTGTGAGAATCATACTTTGTAAATACATACCCTGGAGCAAGGACTAATTGGGTAATCATTCTTCTATTAACAATACGCAGTGAAACATGAAACATGTAAATGTTTCGAAGGGGTATTCGGGTATTCCTAGTAATGCCTGTTCCATTATCATATTCAGAACTGTAGCTGTATATTTCTTTGCCATCTCTCCAAATCCCTTTATATGTCTTTAGTCGTTACCTTATGCACACCATCGTTAGGTTAAATGGTTTTCTTCCTTCCCTACCGTTCGGCACCAGCCTATGGTCTGGAAGAATACTATCCAATAAGTGTAATAGGTGTACTGTCCTAATCTTAGGAGCACTCACAATGCGAGAGAAGGTAAAGATAAAAGACAACTGAATAAACCTTATTCTATTTCTTCTGAACCAGAATCCATCCCCGAACTGGAACAAGTCCCTTCGAGTTCGTATATAACCATACGATGGAGTATCCAATAAACTGTGGATCTTCGTAGTGATACTGGGTGTTATGGAGAAATACAAAGGTGAAGTAGGAGCGGCGATGAAATACTTGGTTTGATCGTGAATAGCAGTCACAATTTACTTTGCCTTCTTTCTAATCCCGTTATTTGTCTTTACTTAATAACTTCTGTACACTGTACTTAGGAAAATCGGTTTTCTTCATTCCCTACCTATCGGCACCTGCCTATGGTTTGGAAGAAGACTATCCAATAAGCGTAATAGGTGTACTGCCCTAATCCAAGGAACACTCGCAACCTGAGAGAAGGTAAAAGGAGAAGACAACTGAATAGTCCTATTCATTTTCTCCAGAACCGGAAGCCATTCTCAAATCTGGAACAAGTTCCTTCGAGTTTGTATATAACCATACGATGGTTTTATCCAATGGAAGTGGACGTTCGTAGTGACACGAAATGTTCTGGAGAAAAGGGTAAAAGTAGGAGTGGCAATGAGGTATGCAACTCTGACAATCCAAAAGCCAGTGTTTTAAGAAGGTTCAGTTAACTTGGTCACGGAGTCATAGTCTAGGGTCGGGCCATGGTCACTGCCAAGAGAGAGAGAGAAAAGAAACACTCTGCGTGCACTCTAACCTAGTTCAGAATGGTTACCAATTTATCTAATCAGGAAACCTCCCACTGTAAGCTCAAATTCTTCTCCAAACCTCCAAGAAAAATTAGTCGGGATAAACCGAGGAGTAAACCAATTGATCAGTAGGAATCGGGATCCAACTATTATTGCATGATAACGTGATTGAATCCACTCACGTTATCACACTCCAGAAAGTATGCGCATGCCTGGAAAGTTTCAGTTTCCTTAGAAACTCCCGATGTGATTTTTACCCCATGCTCTTATGACCATGACTTTAGCCAGCAAATCATAAGTCACATGTTAAATTCTACTCGTCATTTTCAAGGTTAATTTGAACTCGTCCGTACCTACCCTTGACTTTGGCCAAGAAAGCAGTACGACTGTTCCAAACCAACGCATCTATCTATGCAACAGAATGGTAACAAATAGCTACCATACACTATGGCTTGACTTTGGCCAACAACATAGCATGAATACTAAGTGCTACCCGTCTGAAATGACGGAGGGCTACGAATGGTTTTTGGCGAAAAACTTTTAACGTAATGAACTTGATATCGTTGAAGAAACCAGATAGCTTTTTATAAATATAGTGGCGAAAACCTTTGCTAAAGAGGTCAGTCCCGGTGAAGGGATCTCGGCTCTTTCCCCGTAGAATGAGGTGCATGATATTCCAACTGAATACCGTGATGCAAAGCAAAAAGTAATCGACTATAGTGAAGTTATTACCCTGACACAAACTTCTGTCTAAAGGGTCACTCCCGGTGAAGGGATTTCAGACCTTGCCTTGTCGACTGAGGTGCTGGATATTCATAACCGAATACCACTGTGCAAAACAAAAGTGAACGTCCTTGCAATAACATCTTTTCGAAAATTGTTCCAACAACGTCAAACAGGTTTGTTTTCCTTGCATTGATCAAAATCAATGCAGTCCCATAAATTAATCACACCAGAAAAGAACGAAAATATGATGTACGTATATGCCATCCGCATTCGCCACTGGGTCCTGTCATCACCCGTTTAGTTACTTAACTAACGACTGAGCGGGGACTGGACTAGCGTGGGTGTAAAACATATACAACATCTACTAGTATAAATATCAATATATAATAATCGCTCAAGGCGTGATAAATGCAACATCACAGAAATGTAATAAGCATCACAGAACAATACAGATAATCTGGGATCCCCGGGTTTCCTTTGAGCCGCAAGTGAAACCTGGCGTTCCCCTAGTCGTGTGGATAGCCTGTGCAATGAAATCCTAGACCCCTACGGGTGAGGCAAGTTACCCGCCAAAACCTGAAGTGAGGCAGCCCGCTTCAACATAGTGAATGGACCACCCAGCACTTCACGGAATCCGGTAACTTGGGCACCCCTCCTTGGGTCAACCTATACCCCTTATGAGTGCGGCGAATAGCCAGCCAATTCTAGAGTGAAGCCTCCTCCGTCTCAAAGCTATGAGATTCGGGCTCGTTTCCCTCTAGAACCCGGCTGTCCGTGCACCCCTCCCCGGGGTAATCCTAGTACAGAAATGAAAAATATATACAACGGATACATCCACCTCAGCCCAGTCGTGCCCCAAAAGAATAATATACAAACAGGCAGCGACGACAGTCCACATATCGGACGCTCACCCTGCAATATCAATTGTACAAATATAACCAAATTGTACTACCATTGCATCCAGGCCATCCACCACGACAAATCTGCAACATCACAGCACCACACAGAACATTAACGTGAATGTCACGTTCGCAAATCCGTCTAAAGGGGCTATAGCGATTAGACAAGATTTACCGATCAAATGACATTCACGGTCGCAGATAGTAATATAAGTACTGCGAACTAACTTATTTAAAATTTTGATTGACAAAATTTCCCGAAGTGGGCCCCAAGTACAATTCCAGCACTCAACATAATCTGGGCCAAAACTATAAAATTCCAGAAACCCTAATTCTAAGTTAAAGACCACTGTAGAAAAGTTGGTGCAGAAAAGCCTCTTAACCGCGGCAGAACCGCGGCCAAAACGTCGGTATGGCCTCGGTTCCGCGGCATTACTGTAGGATCTCTTCGCCAAATTTCAACAGTGTTCTTAAAAAATCCTGCCTGATTTCTAAAACACTCAAAATAATTTTTCGACGACAAAATAAATTCGACAGAAACTTTAGTATTGGAAATGTGGTTTCAGAAATTTTGTTCGAACGATGTTTTAAATACGTTAGAACAAGCTAGTAAACGTTAATAGCGTGGCTCTGATACCTTGTAAGTCTTTGGTAGCACCGCGGCCTTCGATCCGAGGCCAAAATGCGGAAACAAAAACTTTTTCATAAACTTGAAACTGGCGCTATCGTATATTATCACCCGGATCGAACCATTAACACAAACTAGCTAACTAGAGAAGGGTTAGAAAGTGGCTCTACCGATCGATCCGTGTCCTTCGGTCTTTGGCCACTATCCCAAGCTCCTCGCGGCATCTCCGATCTCCGGTCTCCTCGTCGGAAAGGGCACCACATCAATGAGTCTTTTTACGGGCTTCCGCTTCGTCCGAAGCAACTCGAACACGAAGTTTGCTAGCCGACGTGTCCAAGGTGATGTAGAGAATGTGTGTGATCACTTTGTCTCAAGCATCCATTGATTCTCAACGCATGAGAGTGTATGGATGGAGGTTGAAGATGATGCCATCAATGGAGATGGTGAGCTCAAGAAAGAAGGAGGAAGAAGGAGATCTTTCTTTTGTGTTGTATGATAAAAAAATGATAGTGAGATAGAATGATAAACACAAGAGCAAACCCTTGCCCCTTGGATGCCCTCTCTCTCTCTTCTTATCATTTCAACACATAAATCAATCAACAATGTGACATATGCATAAAGAAAGAGACCATAAGTCATCACTTGTGCATGTGTCACAATTAATGCTCCTAATCATGACTTTAAGCTCGCTATTTCCATTTGTAAACATTAATTCAAATGTTTACAACAATAAAAAGATATGGCAACATCTAAAGTAAACTCGTGACGGATCACAAGGATACCCCTCACCTGTATATACATACCTGCATCCGCATTTCGACTGAATGCGAATACGATGAGACTAAAGTAATCCAACAAATCTAATACTAGGATCCGGCTTAAAGCAAAGCCCACTAGTATAATCCGCCCGATCATGATCCGTACACGACTGCACGTATATGATTTTACCCTGCCATAATACTTATACGGCCTCTACAACGTTTTGCCCGAAACTTGAGAAACTGTCTGTGGGGGGACTCTAAAGACTCGTCAATACACTGGCTGTGGATTTTGTTGGATATAGTGCCCTCAGAGTCAATTATTGGATCACAGGCACGTGATTGCAATGATTGAGGAAGGACCTATACCGGTAGGACAGTCTTACTCGAGAGGTTTGTATACTATCTGTTTTGTCTTTATCATCGTGTACATATTTTAGGTGACATTGTAGTTCTCTATTACACGTTGATAGAGAATAGTATGCTACCATGGGTTTTCTTTATCAGTCGTGTACAGCTTTAGGTGACATGTTCACTATTGCAAGTTGATAGAGCCCTTAGGATCCTGCTTGACCACCAACAGTATGATGGCGATCATATACGTGAGAGTTGGGTAGTCCATAAGCACATCCTTAAAAGTGGTCCCTAGTCGTGGGAGTTTCGAGACAGGGCATCGATACTCCTGGAGTAGACTAGTGTATACAGTCGAGACCCCGACGAGGGGCGGTGGCCGGTCTCACAAGCCATTGGTGTCAGTTGGTTCACCTAAGATGTATACAGGTGCTCATTGGGTTATGAGTACACTGGACAGGACTCGCCGGGAACATGCTAGTTGGTATTATACCCGACGTCAGATAGCAGTTCCCTGGTGACATGTGTACAGGTTAGTTCATCAACCAGAGATCGTCATTTGTCTCGTGTGAGTTTCCGTTATGCTTTGATTACTACCCTACCACGGCTCAAAGAAGTCGTGCAAACAGGTTTTAGTTGGGTACAGTCCCGAGCCACATCGAGGCAAGTGAGCGGATTGGCAGGGGATTCGTCTCTCCCGGTATTGGGGGTGAGATCGCGCTGTGTCTAGGATAGCCATTACACAAAGCCCTCGGCCGAGGTAGGAGATTTACAGGTAGATATTCCAGTAGTATCTCAGGGTGTTCTGGGCTACACCCTGACACGACTTGTACCGTTTTTGGGGGTCTGACTTTTACCAACCCCCTAGGCCTGACATACGATACTCATAGACGAACGGACCGGACTGTACGGATATTGTCACTAACAGGCTCAGTAGGGTGTCAGGATGAGTTCGCTCATCGACCTCCCTTTTGGTCAATACCTGGTTGCTCGTTACGTACGGCTAATACCTCTGACGTCCTAGTAGTTAAATCCACAGCCAAAGTATTGACGAGTCTTTAGAATCCCCCACAGACTAGTTTCTGAAGTTTCGGGCGAAACGTTGTAGATGCCGTATGATATATGGCAAAGTTCGATCTTATACGTGTGGTATTGCACAGATCATGATCGGACGGATCATACTAGTTGGCTTTGGTTTAAGCCGGATCCTAGTATTAGATTTGTTGGATTACTTTAGTCTCATCGCATTCGCATTCAGTCGGAATGCGGATGCAGGTATGTATATACAGGTGACGGGTATCCCTGTGATCCGTCACGAGTTTACTTTAGATGTTACTGTATCATTTTATTGTTGCAGACATTTGGATTAATGTTTGCATATGGATATTATGGGCTAGAAATCATCATTTGGAGCATTAATGGTGACACAAGCACATGTGATGACTCATGGTCTCTTTTCTTGTTCCTGTATCACATTATGAGATTGATTTGAGTGATGAAATTAGAGTAACAGAGAGAGGGGCAGCCAAGGTTATGGTGAGCTCTCATATTATTCTTCTCACTCTCTCATTTTATCATAGCATCACAAAAGGAAAAGAGAGAAGAAACTCCTTCTTCTTCCTCTTTCCTCTCTGGCTCAAAACTTTCATCAATGGCTTCATCTATAAGCTCCATCCATCTTATGGATGCAAGAGACAAAGTGATCACAAACATTCTATACATCGCCTTGGACACGTCGGCTAGCACACTTTGTGCCCGAGATGCTTCGGATGAAGCGGGAGCCCGTAAAAAGACACAGATGTGGTGTCCTTTCCGACGAGGAGATCGAGACCGGAGATGCCGCGAGGAGCTTGGGATGGTGGCCGAAGACCGAAGGACACGGATCGATCGGTATAGCCTTCTATCCCTTCTCTAGATAGCTAGTTGTAGGTTAATGGTTCGATCCGGATTTTAAGCATACGATAGCGCCGGTTTTAAAGTAAAAATAAATTTTCGTTTCCGTATTTTGGGCTCGGAAAGACGGCCGGGGTGCTACCGTAGTCATACATGGTATTAAAGCCACGCCATTAACCTTTACTATCTTACTCTAGAGTGTTTAGAACTTTGACCGGACGAAATTTCCAAAAACTGCGTTTCCAAGTCACAGTTTCTGTCGATTTTTTCCTGTGGTCAAAAAATTATTTGGTGTGCTGCAGAAAATCAGGCAGGGTTTTTTAGGAGCACTGTAGAAATTTGGTAACATGATCCAACAATAACGCCATGGAACCGCGGCCGTACCTCCCTTTTGGCCGCTGTTCCGCCGCCATTCTGAGGCTTCACTGCACCAAATTTCTTCAGTAGGTCTCTGACTTGAAAAAGGGGATTCTGGTAATTTTATTTTAGGCCCAGATTTATTTGAGTACTGGGTATTGTGCTTGGGGCCCACTTCGGGAAATTCTGTCGATCGAAAATTTTAAACATGTTAGTTCACAGTATTTACATTATATCTGCGACCGTGAATGTCATTCAATCGGTAAATCCTGTCTAATTGCTATAGTTCTTTTTGACGGATTTGCGAACGTGACATTCACGTTGATGTTCTGTGTTTTGCTGTGATTGTAAGACTATGGTGGCTCCCCGGCCGTCTTTCCGAGGGCAAAATACGGAAACGAAAATTTTTCTAAACTAGAAAACTGGAGCTATCGTATGCTTAAAACCCGGATCAAACAATTAACCTACAACAAGCTATGAAAAGAAGGGATAGAATGCTATACCGATCGATCCATGTCCTTCGGTCTACGGCCACCATCCCAAGCTCTCCGCGGCAACTCCGGTCTTGATCTCCACGTCGGAAAGGGCACCACATCTACGAGTCTTTTTAAGGGCTCCCGCTTCATCCAAAGCAACTCGGGAACGAAGAGTGCAAGCCGACGTGTCCAAGCTGTTGTAGAGAATGTTTGTGATTACTTTGCCTCTTGCATCCATTGCTTGGATGGAGGTTGAAGGTGTTGCCATTGATGGAGAATGTAAGCTAGAGGAGGAAGAAGAATAAGGAGCTTTCTTTTTCCTTTTGTGATGCTATCATTATATAAGAGAGAGAGTTAGAAGAATAAGATGAGAGCAAACGCCATCACATGGCAGCCCCTCTCTCTTCCCTTCTCATTTCATGACTCAAATCAATCCACTAATGTGACATTTTTGCTAAAAAAGAGACCATGAGTCATAATATATGTGCATGTCACATTAATGCATCTCATGATGAAACTCTAGCTTATTATTTCCACCATCCAAACATAAATCCAAATGTTTGGTCCAACAAAGAAAAATCCGGCAACACCTAAAGTAAACTCGTGACGGATCACAAGGATACCCCTCATCTGTATATACATACCTGCATCCACATTTCGACTGAATGCGAATGCGACGAGACTAAAGTAATCAAAGAAATCTAATA